>OVBI01002268.1:0-21940 GCA_900406495.1 Sisymbrium altissimum | reverse complement strand
CCTCACTCACACCCCTGCCTCGCCTAGAGGCACAAAGCCGTACAAGATTCGACCTACTAAGCTCAATCAAGTTCCAAACTTGTCTATCATTTATGACATACATAAGACGGGGTATCTTCCGGCATTTGCTTATGCATCTGATCTGGCAATGGATAGGATAAATCCACAGCCTCAGTTTTTTTATCCATCATATAATCATCTTGTGCCATTTCAACAAGTTCAGAGTATGTACACCCATCTCTCAACATAAACATTCTCCCCCATTTGCATCTATCCACAACAAAAATCCCAAGACCCTTTTTTTTTCACCCGTTCTCCAAAAACAACCGGTATTTGCGCCATCTCCTGCCAAGATAAGCAAATAAAACCAATTAAAAATCAAAATTAAAATACAGACTTCTTTTTATAGTCGAACACGGAGACAACATGTAGAAGTCTACTTCTAATTTGATTACTCCATCACTATTACTTCAAATAATGCCAAACTCACATAGTGACAAATACATAACCTAACACAGACCCGTGCCAAAGAAAATCTTCAAAATTCATTTTATTTTGGTTGTAATTGCATTTTTAAAAATACAAACTTCTTTTAAAAGTCGGACACGGGGACACCAGGTAGAAGTCTACTACTAATGACCTAAACAAATACAAAAAGCTTCATTACTACGTCAATATTATTTCAAATAATGCCAAACTCAAACAGTGAAAAATAAATAACCTAACCCAGACCCACGAGAAAGAAAATCTTCAAAATTCATTTTAATTTGGCTGTAATTGCATTTTTAAAAATACAGACATCATTTTAAAGTCGAACAAGGACGACAGCAGGTAGAAGTCTACACACGTATACTTCACCCGAAGTCTAATATTTCGCCTACATTTGCAATTATATTTTAACGAAAGAAGACTTCACCCGAAATCTACTAATTTGGTAGACTTCGGGTGAAGTCTTCCTTCGTTAAAATTATGGACAGTTTTGCATTTCTATCAAATTTTTGAGTAGACTTCTTCGCCCAAAGTAGACTTCATCCCCAAGAGTACACTTCGGCCAAAGTTTACTGGGGTCTATTTTTGCATTTAATTTTTTGAGTAGACTTCTCTAACTTTCAGAGACTTCACGAAGAAGTTAACTACTATATCAGACTTCTTACTGAAGTCAACTAATTTAACAGACTTCTTGAAGAAGTCAACTAGGTCAAGTAGACTTCTACGGGTCTAGTTTTGCATTTGACCAACTTTGACTATTATATAGTAGACTTCACTTGAAGTCTACTGAGCTGTGGTGATCTTTGCGTTGACCAGTACAAATGAAGGTAGACTTCACGTGAAGTCTACTGGGTAAATTATTTTTTCGGTCAAAATTTTAACCTGAAATCAGATGCAAAAGTAGCCTCCGTAGCAGTTTACTTAAAAAGTCAATATTAGATCAACATTTAACTCGACGCGTAGACTTCAAACATAGACTTCTAAAACATCTTCGTCGTGGTTAAATGCAAAATTAAACCCCAATAGACTTCATATGAAGTCTACAGTAAGCTTACTTCACATGAAGTCTCCGCCATATTTTGTTTGTTTTCTCATGAAACATGGTAGACTTCACCTGAAGTCTACGGCATGAAGTCCCATACAATTTTGAAATGCAAAAGTGACGTATAGAATATTTGACCTATAGTATACAATTCTTCTGAAGTCTACTCTCGCGAAACATATATGAAATCCATGAATCAACTGAATATTTACCTTTACACTGATTTTTTAGCTTCCCTAAGCGCGGAGAACGTCAACTATAATCGCCAACGAATAAGCCCAGCATGTATTGATGGAAAAATCACCACATATGACAATATGGATGCTTTTTAAATTTTCAAAATGAAATATATGGAGTTGTATGGATGAAAATGGATGAGAGATTGAAGAGAATAACATTGTGGGAGTAATACTCGTGATTTTATAGCTCAAATTTTGGTGGTATAAGCATTTAGAGCTTCAAATTTGGTTGTTAGTTGTAGTTGACAAATTTATGATAATGGCAATATCGTGAATAAATGAAGAAGACGAGGATATAAGTGTTATTTTCATTTTCACCGAAAATTCAAATAAATATGGGATAATGCCATTTTCGTTATTATTTACAAAGGAAAATGAGTTGATGGGTACAAAGTTGCATTGGTTGGAGAGAGAGAAAAAAGGGCCTAGAATTCTATTTGACTCCAAATAAGGGTTCATTTCAGTCAGTTACCCTATAAGTTATGTATAGCTAATAAAGATGACATAATTATTATATTTTTAAAAATTTTCTAATCTAATATTAAGTTATTTAATAGTAATTTATATATAATTTTCTTATCTTATATTTTAAATTAGAAAGTTTCTAAATCTAATATTAAGTTAACTTTTTTATCGAAATTTATAGATAATTTTCTTATTTTATATATTTTTCTATTAATAATACAATTATAAAATTTAGAAATTTTCTTTAATTTATAATGTTATGTGGAATGATACTATTGGTTGTTTAAAAAATTTAATCATATGTGGGCACTCTCAATGGCATTTAGTCTCAACTTTATATATTAATAGATTAGGAATCTAGATTATTTTAATAATTTTATTTGAAATCATAATATTTGGAATTATTTTAAAATTATTTCATTTTTAATATGATTTTAAAATATTTTCCTTTTTTTGCAATTAACCTTTTTAGATATCTAATAAAAATATTTTTATATTTCAAAGTTATTTTCTTTTTATTATGATTTAAAGTTGATATCCCTTGAATTTGTTCCAAAGAAAAGTTATGATAATATTAATGTAATTATCTTCTATTATCCTCGGCCACTAAACCAGATCCAAAGATAATTACATCAATATTAACATAGCTTTTCAGTGGAAGAAACTCGTGGGATATCAACCTTGAATCATAGTTCTAAAGAGTGATGAAACTATATATTTTTTTTACCGGAATATAAATAATAAAAATGGATGAATCAAAATTCAACTACTACTAAAATAAATTTGATAATTGAAAGTTAAAAAGAAAAAAATATATATTGGAAAGTGTAAAAGCTTTATATATACAAAAAAATATTTTTGTTATGTATAGGAAATAAAGAAAGAGTGGAGTTTTCTTTAGAAATTATGTAAAAAAATTATTCTTTAAAAAAATTATGCTAAAAAGAAAAAATCAACAAAGAAACGAATAAAAAAAATCAAGAGAACACCAAAAAAAAAAAAACAAATCAAGAGGATGTAAAAGTAAGATTTGAACAGGGAGCAATGGGGTCAACATCACATATTTTCAACCAAATAATCTACATATTAAAGATATTATATGTATGAAAAAAAATTATAAAATTCATGGTAATGTTTTAAATGAAATAACTTTAAAACAAAAAAAATTTATATATATAAAAAAGAGAATTTTTTGAAAACAATTCTTATTTCAATCATAATAAAAAGTAAATAAATTGGAAATATAAAATAATTCTTATTATATATATAAAAAATTAATTGCAAAAAGAAAAGTACTTCTAAAATTATATTAAAAAGGAAATAACTTTCTAAAATTTTTTTTGTTTAATATATTTTTCCCAAATAACATTAATAAAAGGAAGTAACTTTAAAACATAAAATCTTTCTAGTATATATAAAAAGGAAAATTGTAAAAAATGAAAGTCTTATTAAATCTTCATAAAAATGAAATTACTTTGAAATATAAAAAATATTTTATTATACATATAAACGTTAATTGTAAAAAAGGATATTATTTTTAAAATTATATTAAAAAGAAATAACTTTTAAATTTACTTTTCTGTTTAATAAATTTTTTTCCAAATAATATTAATAAAAAGAAATAACTTCAAAACGAAAAATATTTTTTGTATATATATGAAAACGAGAATTAAACAAACTGAAGAAAACTGCTAAACTGGAAGACGAATGATAAAATTGGGCCGAGTTGAAAGGAAGGAGCGACACAATCCAAACCGACTCATCGAAGATTCTAGAAGATTTTCAAAGATTTAAGGGAAAGACAATGGAAAAAGAAAAAACGCTAGTTCCCACATTGAGAGTTTTAACTATTTAGGACTTAAGTTGTTTATTATAAATAAAGATCAATCTTTAGTCTTGTAATAACATCTTACAATCTTTCGCGACTTAGCAATAAAAAACAATAAAACTCTTTCGTCTCTTTTTGCCATAATTTCCTTTTTACCGATCTTTTTGTTACTCTCGCTTTTTCTCCCAAGAATCTTGGTTCCTCACATGATTAACTTTCCGAAAATACATTAAGGTGAATTTTTGTTCCCAGAATTCATTAGTTTGGATAGTCTTTTGGCGATGATTTAACAACGAAACGGTGTATAAAAAAAAATCATGTTTTTCGTAGTGCTAAACTAATTCCTAACTTTTCTTAATTTCTTCTTCCGGTTATTTCGTAATGATTAATAAGCTGAAAAACAATTTAAAAGATGTTCTTTCTCAATTACTAATTTCCAATGTTCCTTTTGGTTGGAAAGTTTGATGCATTATCTCTCAATATTTTTTATTTAAACTAAATTAATATATATTGCATTAAAGTATAAAAAACTTAGTTGAAACATTAGTTTTTATTTGGTATACTTAAAACTAAAGCACACACCCGAAATTTTAATATCTATACGAATGGCATATAGTCGTTATAACTTTTGTATTAAAAAAACAAAAAAATAAAACATTAACAGTCGGTTAACGGTTTTACACCATCCGTCAGTTAGGAAACGTTCAATGTATTTCTGTTTCTCTGTTTGGGACATTTAAAGTTACTAAGATTTTATTTTGGAAATCGAAACTTTCTAAGATTTTATTTTCGAAATTAAAAATGCATTATTTTTTCCAGATTTTTGTTTTCATTTTTATTGAAATATTAGTTGACACATCGTGGATAGTTCGCATGTTTAAAACGTGTCAACTGTCAGTTAAATCTACAATTTTATGTTTATAAAATATAAAGTAAAAATAATAGTAGTCCAGTAGCAATATAAGATTCATGTTTTTTAACCTCCATGATATAACTAAAAAAAAATAATGGTATTAATTTATTTGGTTTTGATGTTTTTCACCACCATAAAATAGTTATAATAAAACGTAAAGTTTATAGTATTAATTAAAAATATATAGAAAAGATAATATTCAAACATTTGTTTTTGGAAAAAAATATATTAACATACATTGACAATACTGTTTAGATTGGCAGTACTGTTTAGCCTGGATGACCATATGCATCTATAAAAGTAGAGTACAATAGTAACAACAACAACAAAATATAGATGGGTCTTAAAAAAATTGAGATAAAATACATTCAAGATCGTATCAAAAGACAAGCAACTTTTTCCAAACGGCGAGCTGGTAATTTTAAAAAAGCCGATACACTTGCAAGGATGTGTAATGTTGAAGTAGCTGTTTTGATCAACTCTCCCACTGGGAGACAGTTTTTGTTTGGAAGTCTGTGCTTCAACTCTACAAGAATAAGAAAAAAAATGATTAAAACAATAATAATATGTTAGACTAGTTCTTATATATGATTTATCGTTGTTGTTTTTATTTCTTCAAACATTTTGTGATATAATTTTTGTTTGTTGTAATAATTGAAAGAATTCATTTCATTTCTCTATTATTTTTTTTCGTCAACTTGATATTAAATTGATTGAAAAAATCATAAAAAAGTTTTTTATATGCAGCTTCTCTCTCCTAATTTCTCTCTATCTTCTCTCTACCTTCTCTTTTCTTGTTCACCGTTTCCCTTCGTTCAGATCTGCATTGAGGTCGTTGTCGGTGGGCTTTTAAAGCCACGGCGGCGGCCTACTTTTATTTTCTCGCTCTTTCCTTCATCTTTTCTACTTAATTTGTATATCTTAGCTTTGTACTCTCAGATTTTAATTCGAGATCCAGATCTAGATCCGGTTTCATTGGCTTCTCGATTGGTTCTGGTTTCTCCATTCTTCTGTAGAATGGTGTTCTGCTCATTCTCTTACTTCTGGTGATAAAATCTCGTTGGGTGGAGGAGTGTTCATCCTGATTTTTGTGGCTTCGGTTCGATTTCTTCAGTGACCGTGTTAACTTCTCCTCTGGCGTTTCAAGCATCAGGTTTCGGTCGGCGCTAGGAAAAAACAGGTTCTGTCCTCGCCTTCCTTTGGTGTTCTCTTTTGAGTTAGCTCGTGGCTCTTCATGTCTGGGACTGGGAGCAATATAATGAGTTTCAATGGATGTTTCAACCTTAATAATTGTTTTCAGTGGATGCTTTCCTTCCTCGACTCCTCCGCCCTGCAGTTTTTTTTGTTTACTAGAGTGCCTTGTTATTTAAGATCCTTGAATTATCTATGGTTTGTACTTTTGCTTTCTTTGGTTTGTACTCTTAGCTTCCGGGGATTATTCTTAATCCGCCGGCTTATGTTTCCAGGGATTTCTTTTTATCCGCTGGCTTTGGACTCCAGGAGTTTATGTTTGCTCGCTGGCTTTGGTTTTCATCTTGTAAGATTTGGATCTATTCTTCATTATAATCTACTAGTGTTAAAAAAAAAAAAAAATTATACAAACTCATCTAACACAAGTCGAAAAGACTGAGAAAAACCAAAGTATAAAAAGCCTATAAACCTGAATAGACAGTTACTTTAAACAAACCTATAACCAAATCACAAAACCAAAATACCACTATGGTCACAAACGCAAAAAAAACAGAGTAAATGATAAATAAGTTCTTTGAGTTTAAATATATTAGTCCTAATACTTTTGAAACCCTAAAGAACACTCTTTAAATCACATTTTTCTTGATTCATATGCTAAACAATAATTTAAAAGATGTTCTTTCTCAACTACTAATTTTCTATGTGGCTCTTTGTTGGAAACTTAGATGCATTATCTCTTGATATTTTTTAATTTAAACTAAATTAATATATTAATTTAAAGTATAAAAAATTAATTGAAGCATTAGTTTTCATTTGGCATACTTACAAATGAAACGTACCCCAAAACTTTTAAAATTTATACGAATGGCATACAATTTCTGTAATTTTGCATTAAAATATATTCTGAATTGAAAAAAAAAAATTTTAACACACGGTTAACAATTCTTCATCATCCACTATTTAGGAAAAGTTCAATATTTTCTGATGCTCTGTTTTTTAAAATTGAAGCTTTTTGAAATTTCTAAAATTTTATTTTGGAAACTAAAAATGAATTTTTTTTTTAAATACATTTCTTATAAATCAAATTGTATAAATACTGGGTTCTTGTTAAAATCAATTCTTTCAGTTTTCTTATTATAATATATAGATTTAAATAAAATTACTAGAATAACCTCTTATACATCAAATTTAGTTTTTTAAAAAAAGAAAAAAATTATGAAACGTTTTTTTTTAGATTTTAAAACTATAAATAAACATATGAAAATTATTAACTAAAATTAATAAAATTTTATTTTAAAAAAATAATAAATATATATTTATGAATAAAATATAATAATATAATAATTTGTATTTATTTTAATTAAAAATCAAAAATTAGTATTTTAAACTTTTTACGTTATATTGCAACCTATTTTTTCAAAAAAAAATAATTATTTTGGAATACTATATTAATTTTTCAACTGAAACAATTTTTAAAAAAAAATTAAAGTCTATTAAAACTGCAGACTTAATGAAAATATAGTGAATATCCGTAGAATAATTATTAGTCTGTCGAAAATGTTAAAGTTTTTTAACACTCATACATTTAACCCAAGTGTATATAGTGTATGTAGACTAAAGTTGAGTATGTTTGATAGATTTTATAGACTTTTAAAGTCTATCAAAAATTAACTAAAAATATATAAAACTAAACAATATAATTAATAAAATCTTTTAAAACATTATAAAAAGATTTCAAGAAACATTTTGAAATTAATCCATTGGTTTGATAGAAATTACAATGCATATAACTATATATTGGACACTCTTTGAATTTGTGGTCTTCCTTGACGAACACCACGTTCGTTTTCTTCCTGTTTTTCATCAACGTGATATATTCCTTTGTTTTTATATATTTAGATTGCAAGTATTGAAATCATTTAGTTAAAGTTTATTCAATGTCGTTACAGTTACTTCTTTGTAATTTCTGGAAACGAGCAAAAGTTTCAATTTTTTTGTTTGATTCGTTCTTTGCATAGGCTTTGAAAACGAAATGGCGCCTAGAGGAAGAAAAAGGTAAGCTTTTTACTGTTACATAGAGGTTGTGGGAGAGTAGGAGATGCCTTAGATGTCATTCTTAGGTTCTGCTTTGTATCTATTGAAATAGAAGCAGGAGTCAGTGTCTTTGTCTTTAAACTGGTGTCTTTTTTTGCAGAAGGCTGGACTGATGCGAGAGGATGCTGCACGAGATGCCATGAGAGTATTTGGATTTGATGAGCGTGTCAGCAAAATGTGTATCAAGGAATTGCTAGAGATATGTATGTTCCTCGGTTTCCGGGTCTTCCTTGAAAGCCTTGTTATTTGAAAGTGAAGCTTTGGATTTCAGTTGTATGGTGAGGAGAATTGGAATCTGATCGAAGAGTCTGGTTACTTAATGCTTCTAAATAAGTGCCTTGAATTGCAAGAAGAACAGGCTCTAGAACACAACCAAGAGTTAGCTGAGGAACTGCAAGAAGACGAAGAAAAGGTGATTTGTTCTTCTTCCTACTCTTTTCCTATCTCTGCTTTTTACTCATGTTTTACACACACCACAATATAACTGTTTACTTTAACCCACTGGGCACCAGTTTGTTACTTCCATTTGTTGGGATTTGCTTTGCTTGCAATGACTGCTTTTTTTAACTTGATTTACCCATTATGCTTGTATGCTACTGAACTTGCAGCATCATCATCTATCATTTGTACAACAGGAGCAGGAGCAACAGGTTGAGGTTGGAAGAGACCATGTCGGTAGCAACTCAACATCTTTGGTGGGATGTGGTGCCGACACAGGTATACAGACTTGTCAGACTGATACTTTATCGATCACTAGTGAGACAGACATCTTGGACTCATCACCACTAGCTTTTACATCAGCAGATGCATCGGGAGATTATGCACAACGTTCTGCCTTTGGTAAGAGCGTAACAAACTCATAGCCATAAACATCTCAACACATAAATCAGTTCTTTTTACTGATGTAAAAAAACATTCTTTAGGTGCCAAGAATTCTGGATGTGGATGGCTAAGTGAGGAGGAGACAGATCCAGATGAGGATAGTGTTGGTGATAGTGAAGAGATGATTCCATTGACTCCAGAACCACTATGTGAAGAACTTGGAGAGCCGTTCAGGGAAATCCGTGGAGAGAAGAAAAGGAAGAGAGTTATGAGGTGGGACGACTAAGGAGTCATGAGCTCGTTAAAGCTAATAAGTAGAGTCAGGCCCGGCCCAAATGGGGTGGACAGAGGTGCGACGGCCCAGGGGCCTGGAGCAATTTAAAAAAAATATTCTTTGTAAATAAGGGCCCATTACAAAGTTTATTTTTTTTAAAAAGGGCCCAGATTAGAATTTTTGTATCCTTTTAACTGTTTATAAGTTAAAAAAAAGATCCAAAAGCTAAAAATAATAGTGGACATTTTTCTAAGAGACCCAAGTTTTAAGTTTATAATATTTCAAATAGACCTAAAATTTTTTTTTGCCCTAGGGCCTGTAGAAACCTTGGGCCGGGCCTGAGTAGAGTGAAAGAGTAAATAGAGTGAAAAAGAAGTAGACTGAAAGAGAAATAGAGTGAAAGAGTAAGTTAGTACTTGCGGTAAAAAGGTTGAAGGACCCATCTTCACATCTCTATGTGGGTCTTATCGAGCTACTGATTTAAACTAAATATGAGTTAAGTAGATTTTTTTTTTTTTGCTAAAATGTAATTATCATTAAAATGAAAGGTAGATTTTACAAAAAGTAGAATCTAAAGCTAGTGATTTCTTGGCAAAAAAGATAAAAACAAGGAAACACTATGGATTAAGTAGCGGCAATTACTGAAGCCAAAGGGACATAAGATCACGGAATTGGTTTCTGTGTCTTCTGCCGGTGATGGAGTTTCGAACTTCATGATCAATCCCTTTGAAAATAACTTGAGGAGGAAGGGACACTTGATTATGAAGTACATTATTCCTTTGTTTCCAAAGGTGGAAGATAGTAGCTTGAGCGGCCAGTTTTCTGAGAACTGAAGGTGGAAGATAAGTAGATTTTGTATATTAAGTCAGTTGCATATGATTACTGTGAGTACAGGAACTTACTTATCTGAAGTAAAGGAACCAAGTCTATCCAAGGTTAGCATAATAAACCAATCTAGAAGGACCAAATCTTTCTTAGTCGGTTTACCTATGAATGTTCTTCTGTATATTCAAGAACAAAAGTCGGCCAAAACTGAATTTCCTTATATGAAATTTGATTCTTGCATGTAAATGCAGTTTTTTCAGTTAATGAGATTCGTAACTAAATGAACGAGCTCGATATATAAAATATCCATATTAGAGATTTAACGTAATTATTATGGAATCAATGTCATGTAACATATTGAGTTTTGCCAAAACAATCGCCAAATTAAGCTGGAGTTGCAGAGAAATTTTTTTAAAAATTGTAACAGATCTGATAACAATTTTTCGAATACATTGATTCCCTTCCAATAAAACAAACCCTTCACACATTGATGAGTGACATCTTTACCAGAGTGACCACCACTACCGGAAAAATGAACCCATTCCAATATTTTGTTATGCAACTGCAAATCATAAGGTACCACCAACTTATTCTTTTATTGCAGAATGTCCTGAGACAACGTGAAATGCTTCCTATCATCGGGTTTCTACTTCAATTCCTCAATCAAATGTTCGATGAAAGCATCCTGACGATAAGCTTCTTGAATCTGAGTAAGCAAATCACATTCTAAGACTGACATAGTCGTATGTAAGATTTCCGAGCCTTCGATGCGAGATAAAGCATCGGCTGCGAAGTTTCCTTTCTCTTGTCTATACTAAATTTCATAATCGAATTCCATCAGCTTTGACAACCACTATTCTTGAATAGGTGTTTTTAAACGTTGCTCAAGCAAATACTTCAAGATTTTTTTATCATTTTTAATCACAAATGCCCTGTCAACAGATATTGTCTCCATTTTTGTACAACGAATACAACAACTAATAATTCCTTCTCGTAAATGAACAAATGCAGTTATTTTCTTTTCCAATGCCAACTGATTTACGTTCACGGATGCCCGTCCTGCATTAAAACTTCCCCAATTCCTTGACCACAAGCATCCATTTCAACAACAAACGGCTTATCAAAACACGGTAAGACATAACCCCTGTTTCAATTTCTCAAACGCCTCCATAGCTTCGGTAGACCAAACAAACAAATCATTCTTCATGAGAGTGGTGAAAGGCCGAGATATAGTATTAAAGTCCTTGACAAATCTGCAATAATAACCTGCTAAGCCCATAAACCCGTTCAATTGCTTTAGGTTAACTGGAACAGGCCACTCAACCACTGTAGACACTCCCGTAGGCTTAATATAGTGGTCTAGATATTCCATTTTATCAGTCGCAAACACACAAATAAACTGTAAGCTCGCATCAGTTCAAAGACACAACGAAGATGGTCAATATGCAAAGCCACCAAGTTACTGTAAATCAGAGTGTCATAAAAAAAAATCAGCACGCACTGCCTCAATAATTTCTGAAAAAGCTGAATTCATCAACTCCTGAAATGTTTATGGCTCATTTGTAAGCCCAAATGGCATCATAAAATACTCATAATGGCCAACATGTGTTTCAAATGCCGTCATATGGATATCAGAAGGATCCATACCCACCTGATGATACCCAACACATAAACCAATTTTAGAGTATATGATCGAGTCGCCTAATTCATCCATCAAGTTGTCAATTAAAGGAATAGGAAAGCGATCCTTAACTGTCACTGCATTTAGACCCTTGTAATTAACGCACAACCTCCAACTCCCAT
The DNA here is from genome assembly GCA_900406495.1 of Sisymbrium altissimum. Lineage (NCBI taxonomy): Eukaryota > Viridiplantae > Streptophyta > Magnoliopsida > Brassicales > Brassicaceae > Sisymbrium > Sisymbrium altissimum. The sequence goes on along the minus strand of OVBI01002268.1, from coordinate 9,955 downwards.
CTTTCTTCTTCACCAAAAACACCGGAGAAACATAAGGGATAGAGCTGGACTGAATGGTACCCGCATCAAGTAAATATTTCACCATTTTTTCAATCTTATTCTTCTGATAGAGAGCATACATGTAAGGACGCTGATTTACTGGATTCACATCCTCCAATTGTGGAATCTTATGATTGTGATGCAATGCTCTCGAAAAAGTGGTAAATCTTTTGGTTCCTCAAAAATATCAGCAAACTCCAAAACTAAATCTGCAATAGCTGGTGGTAATACAACCTCCAATACCAAATTATCCATTGAATATAAATCTATGTTCTCTTTACTTCTATCACATATAGCATAGATAACTTCACTTCATTCTCTAGATAATTATTCAAGCGTTTAGCCTTCACCTTTCAAACTGAACCGCACTTAATTCCGTTCAATACAACCCTCTAGTTCCCTATTAAAATTTTTATCATCAACTGCTGAAAGTCCCATTCAATGGGACCCCACTGAACCAGCCCTAAATTGCCAACACCATGTCACAGCCACCTAATGGAATAACCATAAAATCTGCTAAAACTGTAAGTGTTGAATCCAAACAAACTTCTCAATTCGACCAATCACTTCCAAACGTCAACCATCTGGCACCTTCACATGCGGAAACCTTGTATATTGAAGTTTACAATCCAACCGTTCAGTAGTTTTAACATCTATAAAATTGTGAGTGAAGCCAGAATCCAACAAGGCAAACAATGCCCTTTGTTTACAACTTTCTTTGACTTGCATGGTTTTAAAACTAGAAATTTCTTCCATTGTATTAACAGAAATTTCAGCAATTTCTCCCTATATCTCAAAGTCGACATTCTCCTCAACATGTATCACGGTGTCATCCTCCTCGTCCAACTCAACAGCAAAATGCTAAGTCTTTTTATGGTTCAAATAATGATCCAACAAATACTTTTCGTCACAAAAGTAGCAAAACAACAGGAGTCATAAGTCATTAACATTCTTTTAGTAATAATTATGTTATGTTTAGCCCTCCTGCGGCTCATATCTTCTTGAGAAAGAAATGGTTTAGGTTGTGCATCATTCGGTTTATCATGTAAGAGTGGATACACCGACTTCTCTTCATACTCATTATTAACTAATATATGTCATTTGCTAACATTCATCTGCTTTTGAGGCCACTGGTTTTGAATCAGATGTGCTTGTTCATACAGAAGTCCTAACATCAAGCACTGGCTAATAGAGTATGGTTGGAACATAAGCACATGCATCTGCGTATCAACATATAATCCAGTGAGGTAAATACTGACCAAATAAGCTTCTGAAAGAGTTGCACGAGTGCAGATCCGTTCAAACTGCGCATGATAATCAGCTATTCGATCAGTCTCTTGTAACACTTTCAGCTCTGCGATTGGATCATCGAACAAATCCTCAAAGCGTTCCCACAGTAACCTCTTATACAACAGCCAATCAAAAATAACCGTCTCTCCTAACTCTGACTGAACTACTGATTGATGCCAAGTCGCAGCTTCATCATCAAAATGTATAGGGGCTAAACCAACTTTCCAGTCTTTGGATGTATGTGATATGATCATGGATGAGGAGCTTGAACCAGTGCTTAAACATGATGAAGGAGAGCTTGTAGCTGAGGATTCTCAAGGAGTTAAGGACATGCTGGAAGTGCCAAAAGGACCTATGACTCGATCCAGAGCCAAGCTATTCAACTAAGCCATTGGAGCATTACTAAGACGCTTGAGAAAGCAAGAAGAGCAATCCTTCCAAACTACTTTGGTCGTGTTGGAAGCTCAAGTGCATCAATGAATGGACAAGTGCTGCTTGAAGTGGTCTTTTCCCCTACTTTGGTTTTGTCCCACTGGATTTTCCAAAGGAGGTTTTTAATGAGGCTTGAGCATCACTTCACATCATCCATTCATTGATCAGATGCCATATTCAGGAAGACCTTCACGAATCAGGAAGCTTGTGCCGTAATCAGGAAGACCTTACTAATTCCGGAAGCTTCATTCATCTTTAGGAAGGCCTTCATAAATCCGTACTTAGACATATTTTAGGAGATCATTCAAAGCCGCGTCTATTTTAAATTTCAATCTAGTCTTTGTGTGATTAATGTGGTCTAGTCTCGGAGCCTGTTCCAAGAATAGTTTGTTTCCCCACATTCCTTCTTTTCTTTTCCTTTATATTCTCTTGTAAACTCATTTGCAAACTAATCTATCTTTTATTCAGAAATCTCTTTCAAAGTATAGATTCATCTGTTGGTGTGTCATATCCAGCAAACCCTTAGTTTCTCTTTGGTGTGTCATATCCAGGTCGAGACTAAGCCACGGTTTCAAGGACTATTCCGCAAGTTCTTGGTTCAAACCATTGATCATCTTGTTGATTCCATCATCACGGCTTCATTAGTTAACCATCCGTTATCATCTCAACCTCACAGAGTTCCGATCTTAGGGAAGATCTCATTAAGTGGTATCAGAGCAACACTCTGAAGTTGAGTAATCTATCACCATATCACTTCCATTACGTATTATCTATTTTCATTTCATATCACCATTGTTCATTCTCATCATTTCGTCATAAGATCTGTTAAAACCTGACTCTTTAAATTCTGTCACGGATAGATCTAAGTATGTTGGTAATATTTGCTTATTGCTAAATTGTAAGTTTAAGAGTTGTTAGAACTATTTACTGGTGTAGTTTTTCTCTTGTTTTTCAGGATGGTGTCTGATCGAGAGGAAACTAGCAACAGCGCCAACAACAAACTTCTGATTGAAGCAATCACGGCCCACATGGAGAAAATGATGAATGAATTGGTGGAGTCGCTTCGTCTGGAAATGCAAAATCAAAATACTACATCTCATAAGAGCCTACGCGGGTCAGAAAACGAACAGGCGAAAAAGCAGAGAGAAAGAGAACCTAGAGACAGAGCCACAGATGAGTATTATGGACACCGAAGCAGTTCTTCTCGTAACAGTCAAAGAAGGAGACGTGATAGAGAAGGCAGAAACCGAATGCAAGAAAATCTCGGAGGCCTTAAGATCAAAATCCCATCGTTCCATGGCACCAATGACCCTGATGTTTATCTGGAGTGGGAGAAGAAAATCAAATTGGTCTTCAATTGTCAACACTATATCAATCGAGTTAAAGTGGCTGCTACTGAGTTCTACGATTACGCTCTAAGTTGGTGGGATCAGATCGTCACCACCCGGAGACAAAAACAGGAGTTTCCAGTAGAATCGTGGGCAGAAATGAAGAACCTCATGAGAAGATGGTTTGTCCCTAGTCACTATCACCGAGAGCTGCATTCAAAACTCAGGAAACTCACTCAAGGAAACCGATCTGTTGAAGACTACTACCAAGAGTTAGAAGTCCTGATGTTAAGAGCCAATATCTTAGAAGACAAGGAAGCTACCATGTCACGCTTCTTAGGAGGATTAAATGCCGAAATACAAGATAGAGTTGAGATGCAACAATATGAGGAGTTGGAGGAAATGTTGCATAACGCTATCTTAGTGGAAAAGCAACTAAAGAAAAAAAGCGCTTCTCGGCCAAGTTATGGAGCCAATACCAGCCGCACGAGTTATCAAAGAGATGGCAAGCAACCAATGATGTCCAAATCCGAAGCTAAGTCATTTCTTGGATGACAAGACAAGAATAAAGGGGTGGTAGGAGCTACGACAACCCGAGCGCGAGATCTTAAATGTTTCAAGTGTCAAGGCATAGGACACTACGCGAGTGAATGCACCAACAAGAGGGTTGTGATCATCAGAGAGAATGGAGACGTTGAATCGGAAGAAGAAACTCCTTCGAATGATCACCAGTTCTTAGAGGAATCTGAAGAGAAACCAGCCGCAGGTGAACTACTTGTTGCTAGAAAAACTTTGAGTATTCAAAAGAAAACTGAAGAGCAAGAACAGAGGAGGAACTTATTCCACACGAGATGGCAAGTCAAGGAGCAGCTTGATCATCGATGGAGGCAGCTGTACCAATGTAGCCAGTCAAACAATGGTTCAGAAACTCGGGTTAGAAGAGAAGAAGCACCTGAAACCATATCAGATTCAGTTGCTCAATGATGCGGGAGAATTGAATATCAAAACCCAAGTGATCGTGTCTTTGTCTATTGGGAAGCATGAAGATAAGATCTTATGTGATGTACTACCAATGGAAGCTGGTCATATATTATTGGGAAGACCTTGGCAATACGATAGGAATGTAATGCATGATGGGTTCACAAATCGGCATTCTTTTGTTTTCAAAGGAAGGAAAACAATTCTCATCCCTATGACGCCACAAGAAGTGTATGAAGATCAGGTATACCTCAAACGAAAGGAGGACAGGTTACTCAAACAACCTAACTTCTTTATCAAAGCTAGTGATATTAAGAAAGCTTTATCTTCAAAGCGAAAGGTTTTGTTATTTGTGTTTAAGGAAGCCCTTCCGAGCTTCACTAACCTTGCACCGGCTTTGCCGAGTGAGATGAACAAACATTTGCAGGACTATCACGATGTGTTCCGAGAGGATAATCATATTGGACTTCCACCAACCCTTGGTATTGAACATCAGATTGATTTCATACCAGGAGCAACACTTCCAAATCGTCCAGCTTACAGGACTAACCCGGTGGAAACCAAAGAGTTGCAACGACAAGTTGATGAGCTCATGAAGAAAGGACACATCAGAGAAAGCATGAGTCCTTGTACTGTACCAGTTCTACTTGTGCCAAAGTAGGATGGAACTTGGCGCATGTGTGTTGATTGTAGAGCAATCAACAATATCACGGTAAAGTATCGTCACCCTATCCCTAAATTAGATTATATACTTGATGAGTTGCATGGTTATTGCATATTCTCTAAGATTGATTTAAAAAAGTGGATATCATCAAATTAGAATGAAAGAAGGGGATGAATGGAAAACTGCATTTAAAACTAAGCATGGGCTATACGAATGGTTGGTTATGCCATTTTGTTTAACTAATGCACTTAGTACATTCATGCGACTTATGAATCATGTTCTAAGAGTTTTCATTGGACATTTTGTTGTAGTTTACTTTAATGACATCTTAGTTTATAGCAAAAACTTGTCTGATCATGTTAATCATCTTGAATCTGTTTTAAGTGTTCTTAGAAAGGAAAAGCTATTTGCCAACTTGAAGAAGTGCACTTTTTTCACAGATAATCTTTCTTTTTTGGGTTTTATTGTAAGTGCAGATGGTGTTAAGGTGGATGAGGAAAAGGTAAAAGCTATTAGAGAATGGCCTTGTCCAAAGACCGTATGAGAAGTAATGAGTTTTCATGGCCTTGCTGAGTTTTATAGACGTTTTGTCAAGGACTTTAGCACTATTGCTGTCCCACTCATGGAGATCATCATGAAAGACATAGGATTTCAAATGGGAGCAAGCACAAGAAGAAGCGTTTCAGTCTCTTAAGGATAAACTAACTAATGCACCTGTTTTGATCTTACCTGACTTTCTAAAGAGTTTTGAAATTGAGTGTGATGCCTCAGGAATAGGAATTGGAGCTGTGCTGATGCAAGACAAGAGACCAATTGCCTACTTCAGTGAAAAACTTGGAGGAGCTACTATAAACTACCCAAACTATGACAAAGAACTCTATGCTTTGGTCCGAGCCTTACAAACATGGCAACACTATCTATGGCCTAAGGAGTTTGTCATACACACTGATCACGAGTCTCTAAAGCACATGAAAATCCAACTTAAGCTCAACAAGAGACACGCAAGGTGGGTGGAATTCATAGAAACGTTTCCTTATGTCATTAAGTATAAGAAAGGTAAAGATAATGTAGTCGCTGATGCATTATCCCGAAGGTATGTCTTAATTTCAACTCTTGATGCTAAACTTCTAGGTTTTGACCAGATTAAAGAGTTATATGATACTGACCCTGATTTTCAAGAAGTTTACAAAGCTTGTGTTAAGTTTGCTTCAGGGCATTATCATCAACAAAGCGGTTATCTCTTTTATGAGAACCGTCTGTGTGTACCTAACTGTTCTCTTCGAGATTTGTTTTTAAAGGAAGCACATGGAGGAGGTCTTATGGGACATTTTGGCATTGCCAAAACGCTTGACGTATTGAAAGATCACTTCCATTGGCCCCATATGAAGAGAGACGTTGAAAGAATCTGTGGAAGATGCGAAACATGTAAGAAAGCTAAATCAAAAGTCCAGCCGAACGGTTTGTATACCCCTCTTCCTATCCCTATGCATCCATGGACTGATATATCAATGGATTTTGTGTTAGGTTTGCCTAGGAATAGAACAGGAAAGGATTCTATCTTTGTGGTTGTAGATAGATTTTTTCGAAAATTGCTCATTTTATTGCACTTCATAAAACGGATGATGCATCTCGTGTAGCAGATTTGTTCTTTAAAGAGGTTGTTAGATTGCATGGAGTGCCTAAGACCATTGTTTCAGATAGAGACACTAAGTTTCTTAGTTATTTTTGGAAGACATTGTGGTCTAAGCTAGGAACTAAGTTGTTGTTCTCTACTACTTGTCATCCTCAAACTGATGGGCAAACTGAAGTGGTTAATAGAACCTTAGAGACACTCTTGCGTGCATTAATCAAAAAGAACTTGAAAACTTGGGAAGAATGTTTGCCTCACATTGAATTTGCTTAATAATCATGATGTGCATTCTGCTTCTAAGTTTTCATCTTTTCAAGTTGTTTATGGTTTTAATCCACTAACCCCTTTGGATCTAATGCCTTTGCCTTTGAGTGAAAGAATTAGCGTTGGTGGTAAAAAGAAGGCTGAGTTAATCCAAAAGATACATGAAAAGACACGAAAGAACATAGAAGAAAAGACCAAACTTTATGTTAAGCGAGCCAACAAGAACCGAAAGAGTATGATCTTTGAGGAAGGAGATCAAGTATGGGTTCACTTAAAGAAAGAAAGATTTCCAAGAGAAAGGCGGTCCAAGTTAATGTNTCCAAAAGATACATGAAAAGACACGAAAGAACATAGAAGAAAAGACCAAACTTTATGTTAAGCGAGCCAACAAGAACCGAAAGAGTATGATCTTTGAGGAAGGAGATCAAGTATGGGTTCACTTAAAGAAAGAAAGATTTCCAAGAGAAAGGCGGTCCAAGTTAATGTCTAGAATTGATGGACCATTCACCATTACAAGGAGGATCAGTGACAATGCCTATCAACTCGATCTTCAAGGTAAGTATGATGTAAGTTCAAGTTTTAATGTTTCTGACCTAGTTCCCTTTGTTTCAGATAAAGAAGATTTGAGGGCAAATCTTTTTCAACCAAGAGGGGATGATATGATCATGGATGAGGAGCTTGAACCAGTGCTTGAACCGAATGAAGGAGAGCTTGTAGCTGAGGATTCGTAAGGAGTTAAGGACGTGCTGGAAGTGCCAAAAGAACCTATGACTCGATCCAGAGCCAAGTTATTCAACCAAGCCATTAGAGCATTACTAAGATGCTTGAGCAAGCAAGAAGAACAATCCATCCAAACTACTTTGGTCATGTTGGAAGCTCAAGTGCATCAATGAATGGACAAGTGCTGCTTCAAGTGCTCTTTTTCCCTACTTTGGTTTTGTCCCACTGGGTTTTCCAAAGGAGGTTTTTAATGAGGCTTGAGCATCACTTCACATCATCCATTCATTGATCAGAGGCCATATTCAGGAAGACCTTCACGAATCAGGAAGCTTGTGCCGTAATCAGGAAGACCTTACTAATTCTGGAAGCTTTATTCATATTTAGGAAGGCCTTCATAAATCCGTACTTGGACATATTTTAGGAGATCATTCAAAGCCGCGTCTATTTTAAATTTGAATCTAGTCTTTGTGTGATTAATGTGGTCTAGTCTCGGAGCCTGTTCCATGACTAGTTTGTTTCCCCACATTCCTTCTTTTCTTTTCCTTTATATTCTCTTGTAAACTCATTTGCAAACTAATCTATCTTTTATTCAGAAATCTCTTTCAAAGTATAGATTCATATGTCGGTGTGTCATATCCAGCAAACCCTTGGTTTCTCTTTGGTGTGTCATATCCAGGTCGAGACTAAGCCACGGTTTCAAGGACTATTCCGCAAATTCTTGGTTCAAACCATCGATCATCTTGTTGATTCCATCATCACAGCTTCATTAGCCAACCATCAGTTATCATCTCAACCTCACAGAGTGCCGATCTTAGGGAAGATCTCATTAGTATGATCCATCAGGAAAAATTATTCTACCTTAAACGAATCAACGAACGTAAAAATGGAGATCCAATGTTCCTCAAACAACAAATCCCCTTAACCCAATCTAACGACTCACCAAAACGATGGAAAATCGCCAAATTGAGCTTGAGTTGCAGAGAAATTTAAAAGAAAAACATAACAGATTTGATAACAATATTTCAAATGAATTGAAATTGTGACTTCGAAAAGTTTTTTATTTTCTTCCTGTTGTTGATATGGCATCATCTCCAACGTTCATTCTTTATTAATTACTGTCCACTTAATCTCCACTGTTGATTCCTTGTAATATATCCGTTAAAGAGATCCACCTATTTCGGTTCTTTCTTTGATCTAGACAAGTTACCTTCATCAATCTGATGAATCATGATCATATCGGCTCTTGTTATTGTTGGAGTCTACTTTGAAAGGTTTAGGCGTATTCTACCTTTTAATATTTTGATGCCATTGGGTTTAGCGTCTAACGATCTTAATCATGGTTAAACCCGCAACTTCTTTAACCACATAAAATCGTGGTTAAATCTACAACTTTTGTTAACAACATCGCTTCTTTCATCAGTAAGAACATACTTGGGCTCAACACGAAAAGGCCTAATACAAGTTTCCAAAGCCTATCAGACTTGAGTTCATTAGTCTTCACAAATCTCCACCACCTAGGCTGAGTCATTTTTTTCAACTCTTACTTGCGTTCAATCATCTTCGTCTTTGGACCCTGATCATATTATTCAGAATTCATCGGAAATGCTCCTTATATACTGGAAGAACCTTTGTGAACATGTTTGCAAAATTAATCAGTATAAATTTTAATAATCTCATATGCTTCTGTTAAAATTTTGATATAAACTTAGCCAAGGTTATGAAAAATTAATCATAATCAACCTAAACTGCTCACTCAAAAATGGCAAGAGGATAATCCTCTACTTCAATTGGCTCGTATAGATCCAACAATAGGCATATTAAACCTAAAACCTTAACTGGCTATACGTTCCAAAAGGAAGAAAACAGGTGGATCATCATGATGAAGTTTGTGTAGAATCAGTAGTGAATATATCAAACTCACCACCTGCTCTATTTCAACACAAACCAACACTCTTCAGATGATTGAAATGACTATACAAAAGGTTACAAAATATCTCTTGATAAACTGGTTTTAGTATCGTATATATTACACACTAAAAAATTAAAATGTTTCCAATGGAACAAAAATAAATCACTCTACAAAAATAATTTTAATCAGAAAAAGTTAGTTTACATGCGGTTGAAATTATGCTTAATTAGAGTACACAAATATTAAAATTAGATCTAAGGAAAAATGGCTAGAATACCATCAAACTTTGCATAAATTACTAAAGTACAATGAAACTTTCAAAAATAACTAGAATCTTTGCACATCTTAGGAAATTACTATAAACACCCTTGGTTAATTTTTTTGATTTGAGAATAAAAACTACCTAAAAATAATTAACAAAAAAAAAAATCCATGTCACCAACTGTAATCCACGTCACAAGATACAATTGTTTGAGTTTTCCCTGTTTAAAAAAAAAACCTGCAATAAAAAAAAACTACAATAAAAAAAAACGTAGTTGCTCTTTACTCTTGTGCTCTTATCTTTCTCCATTCTCAACCATCTTGGACGAAATCGTCTTCCCTATACATTGTCTTCGACGAAATCCTCTTTCCCCGACATCGTCTTCTCCGCAGTCCGTCTTCGTCAAAATCGTCTTCTCCGTAAACATATTCTCCAATTG
>OVBI01002267.1:0-21947 GCA_900406495.1 Sisymbrium altissimum | reverse complement strand
ATTTTTAAATAATAATTAATCTTGCGCAAATGCGCAGGTACTATCCTAGTTAGGAAGTAAAAAGGTGAGAAATGGTTATTTTTAAAATTTTCATTTTTTTGGTTAATAAACCTAATTTTTCTTATATGTTTATGATTTACTGTTTATTCATGTGTCACAACTCTAATTTTTTGTATTCATAAAAAAATTGTATTTGCGTGTATTCTTTAAATTGGATTAACATTATTATAAAATTATGATATGATGTACTTTATGGTAGCTTAACACCAATCTATATTCATTTAACAACACTCTGAAATTTATTTTTCTGTTATAAATTTTTTTTTGTTATAAAGTAGAAAACAAAACATAATTTTACCCCAAAAAAGTAAAAAGCATCGGATAATATTCCCAATGACGAGGAAAAGTTTTTTTATAATAGTTTAAAACATTGTAATTTTAATATATTTTAAAATTTTAATAACACTGAATTTTAATACATTTGAAAAATTCATATTTAAATAATAATATTTTTATATCATAAGTTAAATACCCCTTTTAAAGGATGAAATACTTTTGGAACCCTTTAGTTGATGCCATTGACGTCTTTGAGGGAACAACCTTCACGTATGACGTTTCTACAATGGAGTGGCGTTCACAAAAGGTCTTCAATGTTTCAAATTATCCTCCAGTGTCGGAGTCTCCATGTCGGTAGAATGCCTCAACCAGTCCTTGTGACAAAATTCAATCCCTAATCGTACCCAAAAAAAAAAAATTCAATCCCTAAACAGTACAAAAAAGCAGTTAAAGTCAAAACAAGCATTTAATAAATTTAAATTTGGATATGGTGACAAAATTAACTTGAACTAATACATGTACAAACTACAAACCAATAGAATAACTGGGCATGTTACATGTTTTTTTGTTTACATGTGCATGTCCACATAAAGACCGAATATATTCATTTGGGTTTACGTACCCTAATCCTAAAACTTGAAACGCCATCTTCTGAAAACACTAGCGAAGGCTATAAACAGTGATTCTATGAGTTGATTATTACCCGGTAAAAGGACAATGCGGATCTGATTTAACACGTTTTGAGCCATGCGAAGGGGAGACAAGATTCGATGTATTTTATGGTACCATTTATTCAAATAAAAACAAGGAAAATTATTTGTTTTATAAAGTATAAAATAGAAATTAATACATCAAAAAAAATATACCCAACGATGAGATAACATTACATGATTGGTGGTTACTATAGTACACCATCTAATCTGTCACAAACTCGGAAGGTGTTCATGATTTATTTCATAAAAGCATAATACCCAACATATTATTATAGCATATATAAAAGACTTAAGGGCTTATATACTTTCGGAACCCTTTAGTTGACGCATTGACTTCGTGAGTTAAGCTTCAGTTATAATGGTATGGCGTTCACAAAAGCTTTTCAATCTTTCAAATGCATCCTTTAATATCGGAGTCTCCATGTCGATAAAATGCCTTAACCAGTTCTTCTGACCAAATGCAATCCCTAACCAATACAACACAACATGTTTTATGTTTTTGTTTTCTTGTCACAACCAAGCATTAATTCAACATGTTTTATGTTCCATAGCTCAGGGGGCTGATTCTTTATTACCTGGTACAACGACGAGGTTTTCTTCCTTTGCAAGCTTATTGCAGAAGTCTTGATCGTCTTCAATGTCCAAAATATGTAATGGGTCCAGTTCGGTCTTCGAGAAGAAAAAAAAAGGGATGCGCAATATATCCGAAATGAAAATTATGTTTCAAAATAATGTTAAAGTAAAAAACTGATAGTGAACAAAAACTTATTAGAAAAACAATAGTAGTATACCCATAAGAAGGTGCAGGATTCAGGTTTCATGGGGCAAGTGAGAGAAGGTATCTCCTTGAGCTTAGAATACGCAAAATCCACTTTATGTTTTAGAAAACTCTGCCTCCTATCAAAGAACTCTTTAGGAGTTTTCTCCAAGATGGTGGGAATAGCTGCCTACATCATCAGATTAAAACGACGAATTGGCCACAACATCATTTATAAACTATTGGTGGAGACGTGGAGTATCTCACAATTGACAATAAATGGTTTTTTTTGTGACACCAATAAATGTTATATATATATCGATTTTAATCATTATATATATTTTATTTACAATAAGTCTGTAAACCAACTAGTGATCCGAACTGCACATACCTGGATAACAGTTGGTGGTTTAGAATTTATCTCTAAAAATTCCTTAGCAGCTTTTAAGACCTGTGCATATGTAACAAGATTAGGCCCAAAAGAAAACGTTTTTCATGCGAATTATATGCAATTCATGTGTATAAATAAATGCTTAAAAAGTGATTTCACAAAAAAAGAAAAAAGGAACGGGCCGGACCTTGGTGGATCTGAAGACACCTTCTAGATCGTGCAGTGCTAGCCAGCCGGTTCGCCATCCTGGGACACTCCATCCTTTCGATATGGACCCAAGTGTAATCACGGGTACAACCGAGGAGAATTTCCCCATTGGAACAAAGGGATTACTTCCAAACACGGTCCATCTGTATACTTCGTCCGAGACAACCATTATCCCTAGTTCCCGAGCCAACTTAGCAAGCTGAGATTCATTTCAAAAGTAAAATATTAGGGGCTGAACTGTTAGCAACTTAGCATGTTAATATGTTATTGATTTAATAGAAACTATATGTTATCCTGTTTTAGTTTTTTTGTTATGTTTAATTCTTTTTATGAATAATTAAATTATATAAATTTAAGTTTACATAATTATAATTTAATCTTTTGTAAGTTAAAATATAATAACCAATTTATTTAACTTTTTATTATTAATTTTTAATATTTTATAATAAAAAGATTACTTAATTATTTTAAATCATTTTATAATTGTTTAAATATTTTAATAGAAGAAACTGTAAAATATATAATTATAAATTGAAAATTTAACCTGTTTCACTATATATATATATATATTGATTATTACATCAAGTTTTCATTATATCAAGTTACAAAATAGCTTGATATAATTTAAAATTTAAAATTTTTAAACTTGAAAATTTTCAAGTTAATCACTTATATTTTTAAATTATAAATTATTAATATTAAATATAATTTTTTATGCACGTTTATTTTTTGTTATTTGAAAGATATTCAAAAAATATAGTTATATATATTTTTATCAAAATTTGATTTTATGATTTATAACAATTCATGTTATTTAAGTATATTTATAATTTGTTTAAAAAATTAATATATATATATAATTTTTAACCTATTAGAAAAATAGAACCCATTATTTTTAGATTGTTTAGATATATATTTAATAATTATACCATTTAAAAATATATTTAGTAAAGATAATGTTATATTCTATAATTATATTTAATAAAATTTAAATAAGTCACTAATATTCAGTGACATTCTATTTAAATTACACGTGAGGAAATCAATATTATTTTTCTAAAAAATATTATGTTTTAATAATATAGATAGTTTAATTTTTTTCATCAAGTATTTTGTAAATTATATGTGGAAATAGTAATTTTGCATTTACAACGTATTCTCTAATTTTGCTTCAACAAAAAAAAAATGTATAGTCTAGTCTTGAATCTTGATTATAACATTGACTTAAGAATGTACTTTTCTTTAATAGAAAAAAAAAAGAAATATGTTATCGCATGTAAAATGTTCTTAAAATGTATACACAAAGCAAAAATCAAAAAGACATGTATAAATCATCTCTCACCAGTCATGTGAGTACTTATCCAAGAGTACAACTACGTAAATACCTGCTTGAGATGAGCCTCAGTGTAGTAGTTCCCAATGGGGTTGTGAGGATTGATTATAAATATTGCAAACGTGTTCTCGTCTGCCATCTCTCTGACGCTATCGAGATCGATCTCAAAGTCTTTTTCGGGGATGAATTCATACCTTCGGACCTCAAGTTTTTTGAAGAGACAGCGTACGTAGTCCGCAGGGAAACCAGGTTTTGGAATCAGGATGTTGGCTTTCGGTTTAGCCAGGATATCGACCACAAGCTCGATCGCTTGTTTGCATCCAACAGTCATAAACACATCATCTCCCGTCAGCTTATTCTGAAGATCTCGGTTTAAATATTCAGCCACAGCACTGATAAATGCACAGGAATAGAGTCAATGGGGCCGAACCGGTTCTAAATCTAACGTGATTAGGTTATCTAACATAAATGAGTGTAGGAGCTAGCACGAATCATTCTAAAATAACCGAGCAACATTGAGCATCAATTTGCTACTACTATTTTTGTGTCAAGAATATAAAAAGCTCTAAATATATAATCTACAATATTTTTCTGAGTATATTACCTTTTGGCGACAGGGAGGCCAATGCTAGAAGCGTAGGCGTTTCCTGTGCCGCAGATGACAGCTTTAACAACTGCCTTTTCTGCGGTATGGCTTGACTCTGCAGCCTCGACTCGTGGGGGCAAGATAGGCTTCCCTTGTGGATCGCATAGAGCAAAGAGTTTAGAAATGTAAGAGCCTAAGTAGGCTGCTGCGGCTTCTTCAGCCGCATCGCTGCCACTGAACTTCCAATCAACGCATTCATGGTTCGCCATATTTCTTACGCCTAGCGTTTGAACTAATTAACTTATTTTATTTCCCTAGATAGTCTTTTTTCTTTTTTTGGATGATAACACTCATCGCTACCAGTGATATTATATAGTAGAACGTTTTACATTCTTTTATCAAAGTTGATATTTCACGTGGTGCGTATTCAAATTAGAAAGGAGCTATAGTAATGTATCTCCAGTCCATACATGTTAGAACGTGGGTTTCCTCTTATCACGGTGATTAAAAAAGTAGAATTGTCAAAGCAAATTAGTTTATTCATATATCATAAAATATTTAACCGAGGAATATGGATCAGATCCTATTTGGATCTTACCAAGTGATAAATATAGTACCAAACATATTTACATTTTATTTTCTGGTCGTATTATTTTTATTCTTTGAACGTCTAATCTACTTAAAATTACTTATGGCCTGATCAGATGCTCTATTTCCGTAGTTGCTACCTGTTCTAATTCCTTCATTTTCTTGAACAGCTCTAACAATTTTTCTGTCAAATACTGAGCAAATAATTTAAAACTTGTCCTGTCTTGGCCTAACAAAAACAAGAACAAAATTAAAATCAAAATCAAATTACATGTGATCTATCAAATGTTCAACTTCACTATTTAGTAATTAGGACCGCAACTTACGGTCAACCAAGTAGCTGTTAAATTGTTAATCCAAAGACATGAGCATGTTTATTAAACAATGCTACCCCAAACAAATTATAATCAAAAACTACAAGATAAATGTTCATTATCAAGTTTTAGGCGACGATGTCCGGAAAAACAAATCAAGGTTTTAGTCCCCAAAACCCTTGTCGATAATAGATAACTAATACAAAACACAACAGAATGAGTTGATGTGAGCTACA
Source organism: Sisymbrium altissimum (assembly GCA_900406495.1). Lineage (NCBI taxonomy): Eukaryota > Viridiplantae > Streptophyta > Magnoliopsida > Brassicales > Brassicaceae > Sisymbrium > Sisymbrium altissimum. The sequence goes on along the minus strand of OVBI01002267.1, from coordinate 16,486 downwards.
AAGTCTTCTCACAACCAATTTAATTTGGGCTTCAATGGTTATAATGTAGTTGCATATGAACTGTTTGTAATTACTACTTACCGTTTATGTAAAAAATTTACCCAATTACAATAAGTAAATTAACATTCAACAAACTCATTCAAGTAATTTGCATGAAATCGACTAGAACTTAGGGACGGCTCTCTATGGCGGTTGAGGAGTACGACGGCCCAGGCCTAATGATTAAGAGGAGCGACATTTGTTTTTTGAATATTTATTTTGAAATTAAACTAGTTGGGGCAGCAGTCCCATTGCTTCATTTGTGTTCAGGGTAGGATAACTACTATATATATATATATATTTTTTTTATTTTATTTTATTTTTTTTTTGAAACTAACTACTATATATATTGGTAGATTGTTCTGCGTCATGCAATGTGACAGCCTCAACAAGGGATGTGGTTGCTAACGATAGTACCTGATTCTTAAACCATAAGACTTATGAGTTATCTGGTGAGAACATGGAAGGAAGATTCTGTGAATAGTGTGAAGGAACCAGGCCATTGTTCGATGACTGCTTATCTCTTTGCCATCTATTCCATCCGTATTTTTTCGGACCTTAAATGTTATAATTATTGACCATAAAATAAACATATCCGAATAGCTACTCATCAATTAATTTCTTCCATAAACAAGGGGACGCACAAGCCAAGTTAATTAACCTATCCGAATAGCTACTTATCCGAATTGATTGGTACTAAGTTTCCTCTCTAATCTTTAAATGGAATTGATTTGCAGGAAACAAGTTTCAACCCTATGTATCTCGACGAGCATAACTCACCTAATTATACTGAAGAACCAAAATAAAGTTGAAATATTTTCCCTAAAATATCAATTACTTCAGTACAGATTATTTTCCCTAAAACAACGTCCTTCACGTTAAATATGTAAATCACCTATTATACTAAGAGATCATGTGATGTAACACAGCAAAGTTGAAAGATCAATTGAAGTATAAAGTTGCAATTCCTATCATTGAACCAATATAAAATCACAGAAAATTCAGCATCGCATAAACAACCATAAAATAGGCTACATTCAGCTAACTTTAAACCATCCCTCGCTTTGTTGAAAGAAATTCAACTTCTGCTAAGCGCAAAGCTTACTGGTCTTGATCGTCAGGAAGTCTCCTCTCTTGGTAGCTGCTTATATCCCTTTCCTTCTGAATACGAAAGCTTCATTTCCACTAAATAAAAAAAAAGGCAAAACATGATAATAAAAAAAAATAGTTACGGATGAACTGGAGATATCAATCCGTATATTTCTTTTTTTGTTTGTTAAAGTGGCTGAATCTGTGTTCGGTAGGATCGACAGACAAACCATAAACAAACCAATATGAGTATGACCGACGCAGCGACGGCTACGATAAATAGGATGAGATCATGATCCATACTGTTTCTTCACCACACACACACCCAAAAAAAAAAAAAAATTCTTTCTAGCTTTCGTTTTCGCTGCCTTTTTCTTTTGCTCGGGTGCAAATTTCCCTTCTATATAAACTTGTCGTTAAGGAGAAATAACTATCAAAAATGGAAATTTTACATTTTCTTTAGAAATAAATTCCATAAAATACATCAACTATAATATTTTTCCATTGTAATATATTAACTAAATTTCTATTACCATTTTTGATACGCCAAATTTTGTCACCAACTTTTTTTTTCTATTTTAATTCATCCATGCACCTCTTATGTATATTCATTTTACGACATAGCATTAATTGGAGGAAGTCTTTCAGCACAAATCTATTATTCTCAAAGTGTGGCACAAAACTTTTTTCAAAATTAACAACACGGCAACACGTTTTTCTCGGAGTTAAAAGTAGTGTTTATATGGTTTTTTTGTTTTTGTTATAAGCTTGTGTTATGTATGTTGTAAAATATATAGATTGTCAAGAGTAAAAAGTGGGTGAATTAAAAAGGAAAAAAATATAAACCATATAAACACTATATAAACCAATATGTATTATGGGTATGTATTATATGACCAGTGGTAGTTAAAATTGTCAGTCGCCAGAGAAGAGTAAAAGCCGGCGGGTAAATCTGGTGAGAATTACCACTAAAACCTTGTTCATATTCTTCCAAAATTTGTTTGTAACACTTTTTAGTTCATTTATAGACCATCTCAACGCAACTCGTCTATAACCCCTTAAACTCATCTTCGATAGTTTTCATTTACGAGACCAATTCAAGTGTTGATCAACCAGCAAGTTGAAAGGGATTTGAACTCAATATATTAGATTGGAGATATGTGAACTCAAGTTGAAAGTGTTCATATGTGAACTCATGGTGATCATGAAAATATTGTGAATATTCAGATGAAATATCAGAAAAGTTTGAGTTCTAACGCACAAAGAAGGTCCTAAGACCATAAGCAACCAAATAGCAAATAGTAGAGAAAGCCATATTTAGCAAAGGCAAAGAAACCTTAGGATCCTCATTAGTCAGAAGAAAGGGACCAGGTTTAAGATTTGTCTAGATTTACGCAAAACCGAAAAATGCATCAAAGGGAAGAATCATATCGGATCAGATCTCCCATTGCTTGAGCTCTCGATTGTCTTACCCCAACCTCTTTCCGGTTTGTCGATAGCATCTACACTTTCGTTATGACTTATGTTCCCGGCGTCACCATAATCAATATAAACGCAAGATTGAAGAACAAACCTAATAATTTTGATGACGTGGGTCACAAGATACAGCGGAAGATCTCTTTTGTTTCTTCGTATTTCTTTCTTTCGTCAAACGCTGAAAATCTATAGCTTAGGTTGGAATAAACGTATCGCCATACTAAATTTCTTTTGTATATCATACAGATTAATTTGCCTAACATAAAGCCCTTCACATTAAATATGAAAATCACTGCAAAGCTGAAATATCAATTAAATTTGTAGTATAAAGTTACAATATCATTAAACCAAAAGAACTATAATAAATAAAAAAATTACTGACATTTCAGCATCGCATAAACGATCTGCTTATGCTATAAGTTTACTAATCTATAAGCTTCATCAAAAAAATAATTCAAAAAGAGGTAGCCAAAAGAAAAGCAAACATAAAATAGCCTTCATCCAACTAAGTTTAAACCATCCCTCGCTTTGGTGAAAGAAATTCAACTTCCGCTAAGGGAAAAGCTTTCTGGTCTTAATCGTCAGGAAGTCTCCTCTCATGCTAGCTCCTTAATTATTTTCCCTTTCCTTCTGAATACGAAAGCGAAAGCTTCATCTCCACTTGGTTATAAAAAAAATAAAATAAAAATAAAAAGGCAAAACATGATAATAGAAAAATAGTAACAGATTAGAATTGGGGTTAATCCATTTTTTTTGTTTGTTAAAGTGGCTGAATCCGTGTTGGGTTGAAACAACAGCACCACCATACATAAACCGACATGACTATGATCAACGCAACGATGGCTCCGTAAAACAGGATGAGATAATAATCCATACTGTTTCTTCACCCACACACACACACAAAAACAAATTCTTTTCTAGCTTTCTTTTTCGCGTCTTTTTCCGTTTCTTGGGTGCAAATTTCACTTATATATACGTATATATTGTCAACACAAACGTTTACATTTTTGTAAATGAATCGGTCAAATTTTTATAAGCTTTACATTTTAGTTGAGTTGTCATTAAGGGGAAATAACTAGAACAAATGGAAATTTTACATTTTCTTTAAAAATAGTTCCATAAAAATACATCAACTATATTATATTACCATTGCAATATAAATTTATATTACCATTTTTGATACACCGACTTTTGTATATCCATAACAATACACCAACTTCTTTTTTCTTTCTATTTTAATTCATCCACCTCTTAACTACTGTATATCCATTTTAGGACATAGCATTATGTGGAGGAAGTCTTTCAGCACAAATTTATTATTCTCAAAGTCATCTCCTCTGGCACAAAACTCTTCTCAAAATTATACAAAACAACACGTTTTAAGCTTGTGTTATGTTGTAAAATATATCGATGGTTAAGAGTAAAGATCATAGGTGTATTAAAATGGAAAAAAAAAATAGTTGGTCTGATCATACCATTATGCACTTGGATATCGTTAGTGAATTAAAAAAATGTCACCAGACTAAACATTGATATAATACGTACGGAAAATATGTATTATAGGTATGCATCATAGGACCGGTGGTAGTTATTGTCAGTAGCAGAGAAGAGTATAAAAACGGCGGTGTTGATCTGGTGAGACTTGTCACAGAGAAGAGTGTTTATAAACCACTTAAAACTTGTTTACATTCTTTCAGGAATTTTAATAAAAAAATTCTGATTTCTTTTGATAGACCATGTAAACGCGAGTCGTCTATAAACTCATCGTAGTTTTCATTTATGAAGACAATTCAAGTGTTGAAGAATTTAACCAGCAACTTAATAAAACCCATATGAACACTTTAGAACGTTTGTAGACTGTGATTTTAGTGAATCGTCATGTATAAGAAATTGTGTTTTTATCTTCTAACATGACTACTGCGAGCATAACCAATGCAATTTGACACAGTTCATCTGCACTTGATAGGACAACCTGTCAACCTCATACATGTAGTATAGCCTTTGGTTATTTAGTTTCGCAGATATATTTTTTTGTAAACACTTATAATGATATCAAATTGTGAATCTTCAGATGAAACGATAACAACCAGCCAAATAGTAAAGAGTGGAGAGCCATATTTAGCAAAAGCAAAGAAACCTTAGGATCCTCATTACAGGAAGAAAGGGACCAGGTTTTAAGATTTGTCTAGATTTACTCAAAACCGACAAACACATCAAAAGAAAGGATCATATCAGATCAGATCTCCCATTTCTTGAGCTCCATACCATCCGGAGGTGTGCTCTCGATTCTCTTAGCCCCAACCTCATCCCAGTTTGTCGACAGCACCGTCCCATTCGATTCCACCTGTTCATTGTCGAAAAAAACGCAAATGAGTCAATCAAAAGGACAATACTTCTATAGTCTCCATGAAAAAAGAAAGACCAAAGAGGATATAGATAGATACTCACAAACGATTTGCTCATTGCACGCCTCATATCCTCATCCGCATTTGAATATATCTCACGGAAGAATTTGTTCAAAGCCGCGTCTCCTTCCAGCTTCTCATCCTTCTCCTGTTTCTTCACTTCAGCTTCAAGCTTGTCCCAGTCCTTAACTTTCTTAGAAGAAGGATACGCCGGCCTCACCGAAACCTCTGCACCATTATACAGAACAACATTAAGTTTCACATGTCAGGAGACTGTAATTTAAAAGCTCTCATCAGATGAAACTAAAGAAGAAGAAGAAGACTAAAGGTAGAAAACCTAATGAGACATTTGGCTTTGGCAAAACCGCTGGCCCTTTCCCGTGTTCAAGAGCGGCCCATGTGATTATCTCTGCTTTTGCAAGACGGATCTCAATTTTGGTTGACAGTACTTCATATCTGCACTTCTCTGGTACTATCTGCATACACACCGTAAAAGAAACAGAAAGGTCAACCAAATGCGTTCACCTCAGAAGTCAAAACATTCATTCATTCCATCAAATCAATTACCTTTCCAAACAATCTTGGTTGAAGATGATATGCTTCCTCTCCAGGAACATCGATCACAACACTCAGCTACAAAATCACAGAACAATACCCAAAAATTTGTTAGAAATGCATCAATCACAACTTTCAGCTTCATCATCGAGGTGAGTTCTTAGAATGCATTATGCTTACAATTTGTTCACCATAGTCGATATTAACATTCTGCTTCGGTATCCCTTTTGCGAAAATAGTTACCACAACTTCTTCTGGCTTTTGGTAGTATTCGTGTCTGTTGAACACTCGAGAGTATGAGATACTTAAAGATTCTCAAAAACTTGGAAAATTTGAAAATATCACGTTGTTTTCTACAATGCAACTACCTGAACTTTGCTTTGGCTGGTGCTGCAGGCCCAGGGGTAGGATCAACTGTTACTGGTGGCGATGGCACTGGTTGAACCAAATCTTTCTCTTCTTCTGAACAAAGAAATCAAAAGAGTTAAGATCATTGCAAGAAAATACAATCAATCATAGCACGTAAACATCATAGTCAACCAAATAACAACAAACAACAAAGCATTAAGGATATACATACCTACGATTCGAAGATCGCATTCATCAATCAACTTCTTGAATTTGGATTCACTTGGTGCGATGGAAGCACCCTTTTCAAGAGCTGTTTTCGCAGTTCGATATTCTTCAAGCTTCATACAGGCAGTTCTACAGTAACAAACACACCCATATATGAACTATGTAAATAGCTTGAGAGAAATATACCACAATTGTACACAAACAAAAGGAATCAGACATCGATTCTAATGTCACTAGAACCTCTATAACACAAGATAACAATAACAATACATAAGATGAAAAAAGCAATAACATACCCCTTTCTTAAGTAACCTTTGGTCAATGAAGGTTCCAACTCAATAGCTTTGTTCGCATCTGCCACAGCTTCTGCTCATTGAGAACAAAAGTCAAGAGTCAACAACGCAATAGTTAAACAAAACACTAAAAACTCCAACAGTTTTGTTCCTAATTGGAAAACCAAACTGTCCAGATACATACATAGTTAATCCAGTATAAATACAATGACACAACCCAATCAGTATAAAGTCGCAACCTTTGTAAAAGGCAATCATTGCTAATCACAAAACGAACATCTCAACTTTGTTCTCATGAAAACAATTATCATACATTGTTCCTCCACAAACAGAGACATTCACACACCAAGCTGATATTAAACCTCTTGAACTGTGACACTACCAAATCAACAAGACACAGAAACTAAAAGCTAAACTCACACAGTGCTAGACAAAATCAACTTTTTCCAACTGTACATAGAGCAAAACGAAGCAAGAAAGCAAAAGAAATCAAAAACCCAGAAGCCACAACAGACAAAGTTATCTCCTTTATGTTCTCTTTTAACGAAAGTATCGTCCTTTAGTCCAGAAGGAAGAAGTTACCGGTGAAGTTTTGGAGTTTGATGTTAGCCTGAGCACGATCGGCGAAGAACTCGGCGCAATTGGGATCCAAGTCAATGGCTTTGGAGTATAAGTCAACAGCAACATCAAAGTCGTCGTCAACGAAAGCCTCTTTAGCCTTAGCTGCAAGTTCTTTAGCCATATCGGTTGGCGTTTCCTTTGGAACTTGATTTAGATGGAGAGATGAGAAGACGATTCGATTGAAGAGGATGGATGAAGTAGAAGGCAAGGTAATATCCTATTCCCTCCCAAAGAACCAAAGTATATATAAAGAGAAGAGAATTGGATGTTTATCTTTCTCTTCTTCTAGATTGTTCTGTATTGTGTTGTGAAGGAAGCTCAGGAGGCAATACAAGAAAAGTAAAAAGAAAAATTAATCAAATTTAATCTTTTCCCCTTTTACGATGATTTTTCCTCTCTTTTCTTTTGTAAATTGTTTTTTTTTTCCTTTTTTTAGTTTCTACTGTAAATTGGTTTTTGTACATACTGTACATGAAAAGTATGTAAACAAAAAGAATATTAAAAAGGATATAGAAATTCATATCACTTCTTGAAATATAACTGGAAATTTTGATTAAAAAAAATGTTGAATAACATAAACTTTGGACTAAGTTTTACATAATAGTTATTAAATATTACAAGTGGATTATGAATTTAGTGATATTAATGAATATTTAGCTTTAAAAAAAATTATGTATTTTATGGTTCGAAACCAACATAACCAAAAAATCTGAACTAAGTTAAGAGATACCAAACCAAATTAAATAATTTCAAATATCTAAATAATTTATTAAGAAAACATTTTTGTACTTTGAATCAAACTATAACCAATATATGATTGATTGTATATTTAAATATATTAATTATATTAAACTTTAAATAATCAAAATATTTAATATATAGTCTATAAATCAGATTAGTCCATTTGGCAACTTTCTTTTGTTTCTCGCATCACAAATTACTTAGAAAAAGATTGGGATTTGATACAAACCTTTTTCCTCGGGGTTTCGTGGAACTTTGTAGGAAAATTCAGATACGTGTGTTGTATATCTAATATCATATAGTAAAATCAAGTGGATGTGATGATGAAGTCAAGTTAAATAGTACATACAGTGTCTATTTGTTTACGAGTGAACGACCATAACAAGAATATTAAATGATAAGATGTCAATGAAATTTGAAAATTGGAAAAATTTGATCCAAACTTTTATGTAACAAGAAATAGTCAAATGAGTAAGGTCTCAGCATCTCAACAACGGTCCCAAACCCGTTTTTACTAGTTATGGCCAATCATTTAGCAAATCTCCTCATTCTTGTTACTTCACCTAAATTTGGTTGTTTAAAGTAGTGAACATAATGCATGATGTGAGCCCCATTCGGTGAGATCGGATCATATGGAAAAGCAGCCATTCAAAATGTGAACAAATATAACAAGCGAGGAAGATTATAGACTAGTTATGAAAATTAATTCATTTTACGTTTTTCTTGCAAAATTATTCATTAAATTCATATAATCTATTTTTCAATCATACCTCTTTTAATTGATAATAAAACTAATTAATTTCATCTTTCTTACAATATAATAAGTCATATATAATTTTTGATAATCTCTATTCTGAAGAAATTTCTTTCCATCATTACAACTTTCTTGATTTTATAATTTTATAATTTATTTTTAATATAAATGAAAAAAAGGAAAAAAATAATAATTTTAAAAATAATCGTGATATCAAAAACAAAAAATAAATATATATGAACTAATTTAACAACCCAATATACAACTTAATTTCAATTTTTATGGTTTTATAAATTATCTTTTAAAATGAAAACAATATAATTGGATTGTTGAATAAAAAATGTGTTTTTTTAAAATCAATGAATTATATATTTATTATTTTAAAATTATATATACGGTTCTAATAATTTTTTAAAAAAAATAAGCAGACTAAGTCATAGTTTAGCCCATTTGTGTTATGGACCAGAGGTCTGCGAATAAGCCATGTCAGAAATATTTATGTTTATTTATAAAAAGTTTTTAATTTGACATATTTATACAAACAATCGCTCAACCTAATATACAGTAAAACCTCTATAAATTAATAATGTTGAGACCTTTAAAAATTATTAATTTATAGAGTTATTAATTAATCGATAAATTAATAAATATTAATTTATATAAATAATGCATTTAGTCCATAATATATTTTGGAGTTTTTTTGAAACATAATGTTATTCTAAAAAAATTAAAGAATTTAATTCAATCTATTAATAAAAATAACATATACAAACCTTAAGTAATAAAGATGAAATTATTTATTATACTACAATAGATTTTAATAACATATATTGAATATCTATTTAAAAATGATATATATTCATAAGTTCAAAATATATAAAAAAATAATAGTTACAATCCCCAATAATGAAACTCAAAATGATATTATAATATATTTAAAAACATTTAGAAATAAAAAATTCATTGTGTCTAAATTTTCTTATAAGTTTTGAATTTAGGTATAAAAGATAAACATCACTAAAATTGCGATACATAGTAAAAGTAGTGATAAAACATTAATGAGATCTTCAGTTTAAATAAATAAAAATTTATACTCATATTTTAGTATGCTATCTTAGATATATATATATATATGTGTGTATATAAGTAATTATTAATTTATAGTTTCATTAGGACCATAAATTTATATGGGGATTTGAAAAATATTATTATCTTATTAATTTATTGAATTTTGTTAAATTTTACATTGACCCGACTTGGGACCACATAAATTTATTAATTTATAGTAATTATTAATTTATTAAGTATTAATTTATAGAGGTTATATAAACTTTCAAAAAGGCGGATATATAAGAATATAAAGATTGGGATATGTAAAATATGAATATCTTAGCTATCCCGATAAAAAAAAAAATGTAATATTTTAGAACATACATTGAAATCGTAATTACAGTATACAACTTAGGCATTGACCAAGATGAGTCGAGGATTGGCGTAGAGAAAATAGTCGAATGGGTTTGGGCCAAATATTAGTCATTGAGGAGGGTTTCAAATTGAGACCCATTTAGGTTAAAGTATAATCATAAGCGCTCGTCCCACATTGGAAGTATAAACGAATACCAAGGTCAACCATTGGAAGGTACTTACCAGGACGAGGTCAACTCGTGATCAAGATGACGAGTGGCCTAAGTTAGTGATCTCCATTGCACATAACGGAAGGGGTGCTTAGCTTAAGGGTCGACCCCACGGGGAGAGCCTTCGTCATTATTTGTGGCAGTGGTGGCCTGCGTTCGCGCGGCCCCTCCCAATTCCCAACAGTTCAAAAATGTTTTGACGGTTAAGTGTCTGTGAATGAGTCTAGTCATCACTGGTCAGCTAAGCGACCCGTCTGCATTCGCGCGGCACCCTCTTATACTCTCCACTCCAAATTTCGAAACCTCTCTGTTGCTCTGTCTGTCTTAAAATATATATGTATCCGCCACCGATTGTTAGTGCCATTAAACTTTGGATATTGGACGGAAACAAAACAAGTGTGGATAAATTTGCCGGCTCAGCACGTTTGTTAGAAGCAAGTCACAGACTCACAATAATGGTTCACAATAAAGATTTCATTTAGTTTCGGACTGACAAGTCTGAAATAAGAATTAAGAAGTAGTCTCTGTTCCAAATGAAGAACAATGATCTCACTACAAGAACCGAGGCTGTATACCGATGAAAGGTTTTGACAGTTCTTTATCGGAGAACTCAAGTTCCGATTAATTAACGAGGTAACCGAGTACCTCGGAATTTGGGCCTCGGAAATGGGCCATTATCAGAAAGTTATCGGAGATCACCGACAACAGACGTTGTCGAAAGTGTTGTCAGTAAATTTTGTCGCAAACTTCCGATGAATTTGTGATAGAACATGTCGTCGGAATATGGACTTCTCTATTATCGGTAAATGGACACACAATATTGTCGGTATGTCCCGAGGAGGCACCGAGAGATTTAATAAAAGATGGGTTCTCCGTAAGTAATCGGAATAAGCGTCGTAAGCTTTGTCGGGGGACGGACGTAATTTAGACAACTTGTCCCGAGGAAAGTGACAATGTATTATTGTCAGGAAGTGATCGGAAAAAGGTCAGTTATTTCCGGCGTTGATAAGAAATGGCTCGTCAGAATTTGATCGGAAAATGCAGACTCTGTATTGTCGGAGTAACGACAGAAGTATTTGGTAATTTGGACGAGAAAATGATTGTAAATATTAGTCAGACTTTTATCGTTAAATAACAACGACGATTGAATCGGGAATAATTGGCAGATATCGGGTACAGAGTATTCAAAAATTTGTTTGCTTAACAAGAAAATGGCAGCAAGAAATAGTTGTTTTACAGAACAACGATGTTACAAATCATCATAATAAAGACATTACAAAATATTTCATTGCATAACATAGTACTTTACAAGATTTCATCACTAGAACTCTGAATCCATACATTTGAAAAGCAAAAGAGGACATAGAACAGAAAAAAACCAAATGCAAAGCTTAAAGAGATACAAGTCTTAGCTGCAGAGACCATAGATATTACAAAAAAACAATGTCTGTCCATACAAACATTAAGTGGAAGTGTTGTTCTTACCGGCTTAAGAAGGGGGGACAAGGTTGGGGTATATGTCACGCATAGTGTTGTTCCGAAACACAACATCTTCAACCTTAGCAGACAATTTTTGGATCTGACCTGTGGCTGCAACGAGTTTGGTTTGGGTCTCCAGGTACAAGCGCTTGTAGTCTTCGGTTTTATTGACATCGATTGAAGGTCTGGGTTCATACGTATCCATTTTACCAAACCCAAAATGACGCCCATTTTGGACTTGAATCTCCTACACAAATGTAAAACACACATAAGAAAGCAGAGGTAAGAATATTTTGAGATTGCAATATTTAGTACTTCAAAAGAAGGGGAAGAAGCTTTAAACCATCTCAGTTTTGTATCTCCTGCTAGTGAAGTCCAATTAGGAGAAGGGTCCGGGAAATCGTTCTCCATTATCTTCTTAACAGACTTTGTGATTTCCTTTGTATATTCAAACCTGTTACATAATCATCATGGCAAACCATTTTATGTACAATAGGTGGACAGAACTATGAAAACATTGTGTTTTTAAATCGACTTATAATTGTGGAGGACAAACCATCCTGCACCGTTCTCCTTGTTGGGATCCAGTTTAGGAAGGCGACTCCTCCCTGGTGCAACTAGAAACTCTTCAAGAGTCATGACTTATGCATCCACATGTGGGGGATTTGGCAGGATAACATCCTCCGATTCAACCGGTTGACTAAGAGGTTGTGTATCATCACTTGCAAGCAACATTTGGGAGCTCGATCCTTGTTGTAAGTACTCCCCCAGGACCCAGGAGTTCTACGAAGCACCATACCTTGCATACAAAAAACATATGATCAGATTAAGTAAGTATAAATCGAAATTACAGTCCATGAGTACAGTTGTGAAAAGGTTAAGTGAACTTCATATTTTACCTTTCTGCAAAAGGTTAATTGGAGAGGATAAAGCTTGTTTGGTCCGAAATGACGGGTTCATTGATATATAAGGTAAATTTAGTAATTGTAAAGGCACATAAAGACAACTTAAAAAAACCTGGGAGATTGAAATTTACCAAAACTGAAGCGCCAAAGAAAAAATGGTTTCCGAGGATATTTTGACAAGTTGGGTTACTTCCTTCTCGAGATTAGGAAGATGTAGTTTATTTCGCATCGCAAAGGACTGCCCCCTACTATCTTAGGTGGCGACGTGAAACAAGCTCGAGGAAAGAAGCGATTTGACTTCAGCTGCATACTGTATTGATACCGAGAAATTTCTATCCTACCTGCTGCACTCTAATTGAAGTAGGTGTTACTTAAAATAAAATTAGTAGTACAAAAAGTGTATGACAAAGAAAAAGGGGGAGAAATCGTCGACTTCCTGACGATTAGAACTGTACTTGTTCTTGCCGGGTTTTGAGGAAACGGCGATGGAGACATTAGAATTTTCCTGATACAAAGTGTATTTACTTAAACGATGGTTGAAACGCTTCGTTTCAAGCTTTAGTCGAAACTGGAAAATAAAAATCGAAACCTAACTAAATGATGGTCGAAACGCAGCGTTGCAAGCGTTAGTGGAAACCGGAAATATAAAAAAAAAATAAACCTACCTAATCGATGGTCGAAACGCATCGTTTGGAGATTAAGTCGAAACCGAAAATAAAAAATGTGAACATAACACGTGTTTACTTCACACGTGGGAAATGGTTGTGTATATTATCTTCTCCGGCTACTTCTGTGTAATTTGATCTCTGTCTCTCTGCTCTCCTCTTCTCTACTCTGCTCTGCTCTGCTCTGCTCTTCTCCTCGTGCTCTTCTCCTACCGGCCGGTGTGTTTATAAGTAAATTTTGTAACCATTGGTGGAGTTAAGCAAATCGTTTTCTCTCTCGATGTTAAAGGAGAAACTATGAAGTGAATGAACTTCACTTTAGGCAGATACGATCTGCAGTTATTATACTCATATCTGTATTTTTTTCACAGTTACGATCATTAATAGTCGAACTAGCTCGTCTACAATTTAAAAACTGGTGATTATTTTAATATATTTTTTCCCTTCTATTTCATAAGTTTTAAACCTCCGTCCGTCCAAAGCTCGACCACGTTAACCGGGTTCAAACCGGTTCTGTCTCCATCCATCAAATGTGGTTATATTACTGATAAAGTAACCACGAACTTCCGATAAACAATTCGTCATATTTTCGACGATGTTTGATTTGTCAACTATATGCTCGCACCGACAACGTACCGGCAACGTCTACCGATCGATTTCCGGCAATTGCATTTTACACTTATACCGAGAAAATTCCGATTATTAACTTCTCACAAAATACCGAGATTAATAAGACGTCGCAAATTGCCGAGAATTTGCCTTCAAATTCAGACGTCTCTCGCAAACTCCTCACTAATTCAACGCAATAGTTCTGACAAACTACTTTATCGCAAATTTTCATCGGTATACAGCCTCCTTCCTTGTAGTGTCTCTACACTGTAAATACGACCTGATAGACATTATGTTGACTGTAGATACAAGTTTTTCTTTTGATTTTCTGTAGTGAAAGTTATTAAATTTATCATATTATCTTATCATATAACAGAAAATGTCAAAGTAAATCATCAATGAGATGTGCTTGGCGGAGTAATTAACGCATTATTTAATGGGGAGATGTAACGTACACGAAGTTGCGTTAGGCGAAAATAGAATAGTGGACATAAAACTTTGTCACATGCTTTGCTATCAGGCCCATCACCTTATTTCTGCTCCAATTAATTAATTGCTTCCTTCTATTTTATTTTGTAATTCGATTTCCTTATGTCCATCGAATCCGACCAAAATCAATATTTATATGTTGTAAGTATATAAACTTCTTTGGGGTTGAAAACGTCTATAATATCTTATTTGGCGTAATTGACGAGGCAAAAGAAGCATAGGTATCAAATGGCGAGAATGTATATGTAATAATAGCATCACTAAAACAGAACTAATCAAAGAGCATAACAGTATCATTCACATGTGTAAATTGGAAAGGTATAATACACTGTGGTTCTAGAATCTAGATGTTATTTTTTTGTAATGGATTAATTAACAAGTTTTTTTTTTGGTAAAAATGGATTTACAAGTTGCAGTAGATAAATCTTAATGTTGGTGGTTTCTTCGTTTAGAACCAAAAAAAACTTATACTGTATTCAAACTTTTAAAAAGTAATTATTTTCTTCTCATATCCCAAGAATTGTTTTTTAAAATAATCCCCTAAAACCACGAAGATAACGTCAATCACCATCGTGATTAGTTAGTAAAAATCCAGTCTAGCTAAGATAACTATATATAGCATATGTATAACTAAATTAAATGAACTATAGTACATTCGATGGACCGTTCTTGTTGAGTTTCTTTCTTTCCTTAGAAAACAAATATGACGAGAAAGGAAAAAAACATACGATGAACAAACACGCAAGAAATTTCCGCAATAGGCCTGCAAGAAAAGAGGGATGAATAAATGAAATAATTAAGTTTATGACAACTGAAAGGAAAACGAAAACTAACGGCAAAATCTTACATTGACGTTTTGAGGAATGGGTGCCAAATATTTTATACAGCCATTTCTACGGCACGGCATCCCCATATCACTACCACTTGTTCCAGTCAATCAGTTTTTATCAAACGTGATAAACGCCAGCGATTGCGTTTTTACACAGAGACAAGATTGCTTGTTTTTAGATCAGATCTTTCCTTTTTACCATAATCCAAGCGAATCTACTTGCACAGTACTGCAGGGATGTATTTCTTTTGTCTGTACATTAATTAGACTTGGATATTTGGATACATTATCTATGAAAGTCGATAATTACCGGTATTTATTAGTATTTGCTTGTGTATATCCAAAACTCTAGGCATGGAAGCGACGTATTTGATTTTGACCCCTTGTTAACCAAAAAACTTGCACTATCTTTGGTATATTGAACAAAAGAAAGTAGTTCCCATACCTCTAAAAACAATTTATGACGAGCAATTTCCACCAATAAAATACATAATACCTTCCAAAATGATGGTTTTGATATTACGGGATCCTTGTTCGTATGCACTTCTTAGAAAGCCGATAAAAATTGCTATAGAAGGAATTCTATATCGGACATGAGATGAGATTTAAAATGTATATAAATTAAAGATGGACAAATCTACGTTTTCCCTGAGCTGGCTCTAAAAATCGGGCTAAGCATGGCTAGCAGCCTTACATATAATACAGTATTTTCAAAATACAAAACCTCATTATAGCTGAGTTTACAATCCTAAGTGTGCATGGTCTTTACGGGGAGTAGAAACAGTGTGGAAACAGTTTGGGATGCAATGAAAGCTTGTAAGAGCCATGATATCGCAAACGAGATGAGATCTAGTTTATAATTAATTTTAATCCCGTAAATTTAAATAAGTTTTTTTAATTACAAGTATCTCAAACCAAAACCCAAATTAATCTTTTGAACTCCATAAAAATCAGAAATCCAAAAGTAGCTAAGATTCAATAAAACAATTGTGCCAGAAATACAATGTTTTAGGAAACATATTAAAAACGTACATTAAATAAAATCCTATAAAACTCAGACAAAAGAAAAAAAAAAAAAACAAAGTATGGTGGTTGGCAAATAAGATATCATTTGAAATGTCAACAATAACAACTTTGTGTACTTTTAAAGACCTTTAATAAATACTAGGTGAATACCCGCGCTACGCGCGGGTTTGTATATTTTAAAATTGACAATTTTTTTACAAATTATGTAATATTGTATATCATCAAAAAGTTGAAAATATGTAGTATAATTTATATATATAGAATACCAATAAAAATGTTATAGGCGTTAAAATTACTTATA
>OVBI01002266.1:0-21960 GCA_900406495.1 Sisymbrium altissimum | reverse complement strand
AAGATGATTTCTAACCCAAAGGAGTGGCCAGCTTTCTCACAATATCTAGAAACGTTTGAAGATTGGAAACAATGTTGTGAGACGTTCAGACTGGAACTTATTCCACGCGCGCAAAATCACAAGGCGGATAGTTTAGTACGAGGTGCACGACTCCACCCTACAATGATAACCTACATCGATTCAGTTCCTCCAACTTGGATTTCTCATTTATCTTAGATTTTGTATTATTTATGTTGACAAAAAAAAATGTTATACTAACCAAACCCAAAAATGTTTTAGGTTTTCTTCTTTAGAAAGAAAAATTGTTATGTTGATTTGGTAGAGAAACTATAAGAAAAAAAATGAAATGTTATTGATATTTTGGCTTTTCATCTTGTTTATCATTGTTTTCATCGCTAAGAAACCTAAAATGATATATGATATTTTTGAAATTAATTAAACTTTTTGATAATTTTTTTAGGGAAATAGTTTTTTGTATTATGCATTAATTGTGTTTTCATTATCTTGTATCAATTATTGAGAATGTCCTCTATCATAAAATATGTGAATTTTGATCAACTTTGGAAAAACCACTTAATTACTATATTCGTTATTGGGTTTAACAATAGCAACAAAAAGAAAACATTACAATAGAAATACATTTTACAAAAAAAAAAGGTATAAACATTATAATTCACTTCAGTTCAATTTTATCTAAGGCGGTTCAATTTTACGAGATTCAACAGCATAGTTAAAATCTCTATCAAATTTATACTTGCAGTAAATTTGTACTCCTGATCAAATCTTTATTTCATATATCTAATCGTCTGTAATTAGTGTCAATAATACATAATACAACATCATAAGCTAGGTAAACCACTACAAGAAAAAAAGAAATAGGCAAGGGAGATTCTTGTCTGGAAGTTGTCAGTTGTCTGTGAAGGTGAGGAGTTGGCGAGAACGTCGGGATTGTCGGCTAATGATTCTCGTTAAATGAGTGACGCTGGTTTGTACTCGGAAAGTAGCGAGGGAGAAATTTCAAGGGAATTTATCGGAAAAGATTGTCGGAAATTACCGAGAGGTTAAGTTGTAGGAGGTTTGTGGGAAAACTTTGTCGGAAAGAGCCGGCGATGTGGCGATGGTCCTCGTTGTAAGGAAACCGTTGGGATGTTTGGGGGTGATGTAGTCGTTAAATGTTGTCGTGCAATGGTCGAAAATTAGCAAGGAGGTATCGATGAAAACAAATCGGAAAACAGGAGGATATTTCCGAGGATGAAAAACAAGGTGTTGTCGTAAAGTAGTCGGATGAAGCGCAACTAAGAGGGAGATGAAACCGAAGCATAAATTGAAAATATCAGTTTATTAGAAACTGAAAATGGTAAATAAACGTGAAAGATAAACTGCATTAATTACACAAATTTATAAAGTACTGGATTACAAAGGCAGAACAGAGTTCATAATACATAATCCGAAATATAAAAGAAAAAGGGCCCAATATATGAAGTGGTCCACATATATCAAAAAAAGGAAGAAGAGACCCTAAAACCGTTAGAGATAATATGTTACAAAGACAATTTGAAAGTAGCACACCAAAGGTGTTAAGAAAGAGCAAATTCTTTGTTGGTGTGCCCGGTTGAGAATCGAGAAGGGGGACCATGGTTAGGGAACATGTCCTGCATGACTCTATTCCAATACACTGCGTCTTGAACATTACCAGATATCGCTTCTATCTTCTTTGTTGCTTCCAGGAGTTCCAAATGCGTAGCACGATACATTTCCTCGTAGTCCACCGTTTTTTTTGGATCAGTTGGAGCAGGGCCATCATCACTATCCATATTGCCAATTCCAAATCGGTGACCTTTTTTCACTTCCACCTCCTACATATATAATAACAGAGGTTAGAGTAATTAGTATGATATAATAGAATTTGTGTCTACATATATAACAAGTCGACATCGCTATAATAGACATTTTCTTATATAACAGAGGTACTCATGTGCACAACTCAGTGGTCACAACTCACAACTCAGTAAAGTAACATGTAGTACGCAAGGATTGAGATACACTAACCGATATGAAAATAACATTTTTTCTGCTTGGCTGAGTTGCATTTCACCGAAACTGTCTTGACTATCTGTCAGTTGGTTGAGTTTGGCGAGCTCTAGCTGTCTGCATTTACGGGCAATGTGTTCAGCCTTTTTGTCGACAAACACACCATCAGCTTTGCGCTTATGAGTTCTTTCCATAAAAGTAACCATGTCCGGGAGTTCTCCAGTTTCCTCATCACGCTGCAATCACCAGTTCAAGATACATGACATATATGAAAGGACAGAAGACATGTTTACTACAGATGAAGACTATGAATGTACCATATTTTCACGCATACGGCGGTAGGGACATGATCCACAAGTGTGTTTAGATATTCCATAACCTCCCCTATTGCTGTTCCGGTTGCTGGAGTTTGTGAGACCACGTTTGGCATTCTTATCCACTACCTAATACGCAACAAGGCCTGCCCAAGCTGTGTCCTTCATCCAAGAAGGTTTCCCTGCACCAGTACGCCACAAAAGCTTCCACTCGTACACTCTGTCTAGTAAGCGTGTTGCGCAGATAGAGTCGAAGTTCTCACGTACAAGGGTGGTATATGCGTAATCCCAATTATATTTTTGCTTCAACAAAGAAAAGATAGTGTTCATATGTGTAAAAATTAACATAATGAAAATAAAGTATAAGGAATACAAGGTCATTTACCGCAAACGCCTTGAACCACCTCAGCTTTGTATCACCAGATAGGGAAGACCAATTGGGAGCCCCGACTTTGTAATCATTCTCCGTAATTTGCTTGATTGTCCTTGATATACATTTTGTATATTCAAACCTAATATCAAACATGAGCAAGAGCAAGTACTAAGTAAGAAAGACTTCAATAAAATACACGTGACTAACATAATTGGATATATGTTGTAAATACTCTGTCAGACGAAAAATAAAAACATTGTATACCATCCTGCACCATTCAGCCTTGTACGATGGAGAGTTGGGAGAGATGTCCTTCCAGGAGCGAGAAGTAAGTCCTCAAAGGTCAAGAACAACACGGGCTGAGGAGGTGGAATTTGGACAGGAGGAAGAGCAACCTGAGACTCCACAGGTTGGCTGGGAGGCTCGGTATCATCGTCAATGTCATTCAATCCTGTCCCAGAAGCGTGTTCTACAAAAGCACGCCATGTTCCAGGTGTTGGTGGAAGCCGCGACATATGTTAACCTCAATTCTGTGAACATAAAGTTTGAAGTGAAAGGAGAAAATATATTCAGTAAAGTTTCATGTATGAAAAATCCTCCAACCTCAATCAGCTATTATTGGAGACTAGTAATGCTTTCATAAATTCAAGTTATTGACAAATGTATAAACCCTAAAGAATATGTAATACGAAAAACGCAAAAATATTGAATATTAAAGTTTATCACAGCTCAGACCATATCAAGTACGATATCATATGACATGGTATGAACATTTAACAGACAAATAACCATTACTAGATCAAGACCGAGTTCATAAGATTGTTGTAAGGAAGTTATGGTTTTCATACCTTCTTAGTCGTTTACAGAGGGAGTTATAAGTGGTAATGGTGGTAAATGAGAAAGACGTTGTTGATAAGATATTAACTTCAGACCTGTACCTTTATATATATATATATATTTATATATAATTGTGGAGCAGTAGGGCAAACTGATGAAGGTTGCTCTTCATTTTCCCTCCAAAAGAATGGCAAAAAAATTAAAATTGATGTTAAACTGAAATGAAATTATTACGCGGGATAACGAAAATTGGGAGACTTAATTAGGTTACTGACAAACCTTGACATAGGCGATGCCTTCCCTCTAAGGAGGTGAGGTGATTTGACATCCCCTTTATCCGCGCACCGCTCGATGAGAAAATGGAAGAATGGCGTCGGGAGGAGGCGATGAATCGCTGTGACAAAGGTGATGACATTGGGTTATAGGGCTTTCGAACGTTTGTTTTACACAGAAATTAGAAGCCCATCAAGCCCATATTGATAATACTTCCTTCGAAGCCCACCGCAAGTTCAATTCTCTTCCTTACTCATATATCGAGTGGGAGAGTCGAGCAAATTGGGAATTAAATTAGGGTTTATCATCGTCATCTCTTTGCCTCCTTATTGATCTCTTTGTTTCTTCGTGACTGCTAAAATGAGTGCTTCACGATTGAGTGTCAGTCGTCTTGGAAGTAGGGGGACTTCACCGGTGTATGGTCTCCCAACGCTTTGCTTTTGTGGGGCCCCGGTCATACTTAAAACTTCCTTCAATGCAGCCAACGCAGGAAGGCTGTTCTTCATTGTACGGTGAAGGAGGTAAGCCAGTTTAAAGTTTTCAGAGTTGGTATTGTTAATTATGTTTCAGAAAATAGAGATAATTTGTGAATTTGGTTATTATGTGGTTCACTTTGATCTGCCGGAGAAGAAACGAAAGTCGGTTTAATATTCTTTGTCACTTTATATATGCATTATCTTATTCGAAAGTGGATTAGATCGACTTGAGGTTATTAATTAAGTTGTGGGGTAATTTGTCATTCTCCATTTGCTGATACGTAATTGGTTCTGCTTACCATCTTTGATGTTCTATACGACTGACTTCCCTACATTATTAAATGTCAGCGTGAAATGAGTTTGGATGAAATATTGCAAGAGGAATTCCAACCTAATCATGTAACCTCCTATTTCACCTTCTTTTTTTTTTTTTACTTGTACTTCACATTCGGTTTAATTTTTTTTTTATGCACATATGTCCTTATGACACAGGACGGATCCCGTCACATCTGGAAGTGGTGGGATGATGCCGTCATGGAAGAGTTTGAAATTGTGAGGGTTGAACTTCACGAAATGCGTAAGCTAATTGAAGTCAACAAGAAGGTCATCCGTAATTTACAGAACCAGCTGATGAAGAAAGTATGGGGATATGCTCTGCTTGGTGTAATGTGTGTGACTGCTGCCGTCCTAGTCATGTTCAACTAAAATTATTTATAACCCCTATTTTTTATGTATTTGTAACGTTCAAACTAAACGGCAGAAGTTTATAAGTTTTGGTACTTCTAACTTGATCTTCTATATGTGTAGTATTGTTGTTTATTGTAGTACGTTTGAAACGAAAGACAATGTTATAATTTATATTATAAATGTCTTTTCATAGTAGTTAAATCAAATTGTCAACCAAATAGGGAAAACCAGGATATTACGAGCAAATTACAATACGAACATAAGTATATGTTCATACTTAACATTACAATGCACCTAGAAATCA
This sequence comes from Sisymbrium altissimum, assembly GCA_900406495.1. NCBI lineage: Eukaryota > Viridiplantae > Streptophyta > Magnoliopsida > Brassicales > Brassicaceae > Sisymbrium > Sisymbrium altissimum. The sequence goes on along the minus strand of OVBI01002266.1, from coordinate 16,665 downwards.
GAGTCTGATGAATCAGTATCATATTCTGTGGACGACGAAGAATTCCCACTTCCGGAATCTTCATACAATTCTTCCGGATACACAGCATATAAATTAACCAATGGAACTTGTAAAAGAGAATGCTGAGATGGTTGAGACATTGTAAAATTAGTTTGCTGTAACGGTTTTTTCTCTGTGACTCCATCAACTCGTCCTCGGGGATTTATTTGTGTTACCGTTATCCATGGATTATGCCTACCACTGACTCGTGCATAGGGAATATAGGCCACTTGATCTGCTTGACTTGCAAGTATAAAAGGATCGTATTTGTTGAGACGACGCCCTGTGTGAATCTCTATGACTCCAAACTTTATTGTTCTTACTCCATGTATAGGCGTAGGATCATACCACTCACATCTGAATACAACACATTTTAAATTCAATAAACCTGGATATTCAATCTCAATGATCTCTTTGATTTCACCGTAGTAGTCAATCGTCTCACTCCGGACAACAACTCCATGGTTAACCGTTTTGCGTGTATTTGTGCTCCCACTTCTTCTAAAAACGTAACCACGCGTGCAATATATAGGAGAAGAGATAGCCTTCGATAAAGGTTCACATAATAATTCCAAAAGCCAAGTGTAGCGCTGATCAGCCATTGAAGGTGCACATTTAACCTACAATATTGAACCATGCAAATTTAGTATCAGTTTCCAGCTTTCTTTTGCAAGTATAAGAAGTCAAACAATAGCTTACATAATATTGTAACCATATCGAGAATCGCTGTTTTTCAGTTGTTCTATTTCTGCATCACCAATTTCACCATACTCTCCCCTTACTTGCTCCTCAAATATTCTAAAAGATAAATAAACAAAGGACGTAAGAACTTCATTAATTTGACATATGGTTATAATAAATAACTCATTCAATAAACATACCTTTCGAATTGGAATATATCCTCACAAGTCCTTAAAATGTAATTATGGAGGTGGTCGTATTCCTTGTCATTAAGCCAAACATTTTTGTTTTCCCACTCATGCGTCCTATTTGCGCAAAAATATCAGGGACGTATGTCGCATACGAACGTCTAACTCCTCCATCATCATACCTCCCCGGTTTTCGGAGCTTTGTTTTAACATGTGGAGGAAAATAGTAAGACGAGAAATACGAAGTCTCCTCATTTATGCTTTGTGCGACAATAGACCCCTCCACTTTGCTCAAATTCTTCACCTTCTTCTTTAAATGGAACATGAATCTTTCAAAAGGGTACATCCATCTATATTGAACCGGCCCACCTAACATTGCTTATCGAGGTAAATGGATGGGTAAATGCTCCATGACATCAAAAAATGATGGAGGGAAAACCTTTTCCAGATTGCACAGTAAGATCGGAATATTTTGTTGCAGTACATTCAACCCATTATGTGTAACGGACCTTGCACATAAATCCCTAAAAAATCCAGCAATTTCTACAATCACATACAAAATTAATACAAGTTAGAAGAAAAATACAAGTAATTATAGCAACGTGCAAATAAAATGTGTACCATATTTGTCGAAATACCTGCAATTGCCTCGTTCACGTTCTTGTGTAAGAGTTCGGAAAATGCAAATGGGAGCAAACGTTACATGAGAACATGACAATCATGGCTCTTCATACCATATAATCTACCACTATCCTCATCCACACAATTAGCTAGATTTGCCACATACCCATCTATGAACTTCACATCATCTATAATCCATTGAAAGAATTCGGTCCTCGCACCTGTGTCCAATCTAAAAATTGGAACTGGAGCTTTCCCATTCTCCATAATATGCAACTCCTCTCTTGCACATATTGAAGGTAGATCTAATCGAGACTTGATATTATCTTTAGTCTTTCCTTGGACGTTCAAAACTGTGTTCATGATGTTGTCAAAGAAATTCTTCTCAATATGCATTACATCCAAGTTATGTCGGAGAAGATGGTTTTCCCAATATGGCAATTCCCAGAAAATACTTCTCTTATGCCAATTATGGCATACACCGTAACCACCGACTTTGTCATCTCTGTTTCCTCCGCATTCCGTAGTGCGATCGACATCAAAATCCGTGAGTTGCCTAACAATATCTGTACCCGCATACAAAGGTGGTGGCCCTTCATGAACAACCCGATTTTTCTTAAATAACCTCCGATTCCGCCTATATGGATGACTTTGGGGCAAAAAACGCCTATGACAATCAAACCAACAACTCTTGCGCCCATGTTTCAACTGAAATACATCTGAATCATCAAGACAATACGGACATGACAGTCGTCCATGTGTGGTCCATCCAGACAACATTCCGTAAGCTGGAAAATCACTAATTGTCCACATCAAAATTGCTTTCATGTTGAAATTATTTTGTAAAGACACATCATATGTCAATACACCTTCATACCATAACATCTTCAGCTCATGGATAAGAGGTTGCAAGAATACATCAAGAGACCTACGAGGGTGAGATGGTCCAGGTACAAGAATTGATAGGAAGAGAAATTCTCTTTTCATGCAAAGAGCCGGCGGAAGATTATACGGAGTCATCATCACTGGCTATAGTGAATATTTACGACCTGATTTTCCAAATGGGTTAAATCCATCGGTGCACAAACCTAGATACACATTTCGTGATTCTTCGGCAAACGATGGATACACATCAACAAAATGTTTCCATGCCTCTGCATCTGAAGGATGTGCAATTTCCCCAGTGAATTGATGTTCTGCATGCCATCGCATTACACCTGCAGTCCTCGCAGATAGGTACAGCCTTTTAAGTCTATCACTTATTGGCAAATACCACATTCTCTGGTAAGGAATTTTTGTTTTTCCTAACGATTCCATAAATCTTTCCTTCCCACAAAACTTACAAACTTCCAAATAAGAGTCTTCTCCCCAAAATATCATGCAATTCTCAATGCATACATCTATCATCTCATATGGGAGACCAAGTCCAGATACCATCTTCTGAATAGCATAATACGAATCTGGTGCTACATTATCAGCTGGCATATAATCTTTAGCAAAATCCGCAATCGCATCCACACAATCTTCTGCCAAATTCCACTCGGTTTTAATGCTCATTAACCTAGTTGCAGCAGATAAAGGTGATTGTCCCTCTTTGCAACCATCATATATCGGAATCTTAGAAGCTTCTAACATTTCATAAAACTGCTTCGCTTCTACATTTGGTTCTTCACAGTTATTCTCCGTTTGGAAGGTTCCACAAAAAGCATCATTTACCATGTCAACTACATTTTCTCCTTCTTGAAAGACAGTTTCATTTTCTTCTCTAACCATATAATCACCTCTTCCATCTACACAATCACCCCTATTCGCAGTACTAGTACTAGCAAATTCTCCTAATTCTTCTCCGTGCGAAAGCCAAATACAATACACTGGTGTAAATCCTCTCCTAAATAAATGATTCCACACATTTTCTAAGTTGAGAAATTTCTCATTCCGACATTTCTTATAAGGACAAATCATTTTACCTTGTTCTCGGGTAATTTCTTGCCGCGATGCATATTCCATAAAATGCGTTAGACCGATCTTGTATGATTCCTTAACTTCTCCACTAATTGAGTCTAACCGATCATACATCCATTCACGCTCTGTATATATATTATGAAGAGGCATAATATATACTCCTAACAAATTCCCACACAACAAATGCAGAAATTATCTTCCGTACCACTTCTTCTTCTTCTTCACTTCTCACACGATCTTCTTCTCCCTTGCTTCCGATTAACCAACTGACTCAGAACTTTCTTCCCATTCACCTCATCAATCCACTCACGCTGCTCGCGCCCCCAAGTTATAACTTTGAAACCCAACCAACCATACTCCCGCCCCCAATTACAAGAACCAGATCTTCGGCCTACACTCCGCATCATTTCTCGTTAACAACGAAAACATTTTTTACTAATAACCTTCCTCTCTATCTCTCCATTCCCTTCAGACGAATAAACTGAAATTTTTTACTACTTCTCACAAACTTTTTTTATCATAAAAGTACCTTCCTACTCTCGCTTTCCCTCATCGTCGAACTTATCTTATTCACTCACTCCGAGTAAGGCCATTATTGGAATCTTCACCTACTGCAATTATTGATCCCCATTTCGGTTTTTTATTTTTTTTTCACTATCGTCCAACGTCTCAATCACATTTTCATTATTAATAAAACCAACCTATTCTCGTTTTGTACTCCTACCAGGTTTCTGTTACGATTTTGTTAACCGGGTTTACAATCTAAATTTTCCTCCTCGATTTTTCCATCTTCATGATGACAAATATTTTATTCTCTCACTGTTAACTTACCACCGACGAAACTTCGACAATACCTCCCGATCAATTATTGACAAAGGCAACTCCTCGGAAAAGTTTCTATCCTACGACAACTCAACGACAACCAAAACCAGGGGCTTTCCGACAAATTTTATTCCTCGTCCCATTCTGACTAACTCTCGACGACCAACTTCTCCTCTCACAACCACATCGACATTTCCTCGTCCTTCTTCCGACGCTCTAATATCTCGGACTACATCACCGCTATACTACACACTTTCTTGTAGTGAACCGTTTGTATACCAAGTTACCAACACTAACATATAATATTTTTTTTTTTTTGACTTTTTCCATTAATACCAACTATTTATCCTTCATGTTCCTGTCTCTTAGTGCTAAACCATAATGTGCTTCTCAAAACAACTCCTTGGACATCTCATCTTCTTCGTCTTCCTTCTCCTTAACGCATCAGAAGCAAAACGTTGCTACAGTTCCTCATGTGGAGGCAAAAACATAGATGCTCGTTTCCCTTTCTGGCTATTCCCCAAACAATCTTCGTCCTGTGGCCACACAGGATTCAACCTCCTATGTACCAATCGCCACGAGACAGCCTTAAAGCTTCCAAACTCCGGACTCTTTCTTGTCCTAGACGTCGACTATGAAAAGCAGCGTATTCGCCTCAATGACCCTAATAACTGCTTGGCCAGACGGCTCCTCAGCTTCGACTCCTCAGGATCTCCATTTTCTCCTCTACACCTTCTCAATTACACCATCTTGAGCTGTCCTAACGAGGACATCAAATCTTCCTCCCATTACAAACCCATCCATTGTCTTAGTAATTCCACGTCTTCCTTCTTCGCCACTAGTTTTGATCTCGCGAGTTCGATGCCGTCCTCTTGTCAAATCTTCAAGACATTACTCCTTCCTGTTTCTTCACCGCTAGCCGTTGACCTCAATGATCAAGACCTGTGGCTGAAATGGGACTCGCCGAATTGTAGAGAGTGTGAGAGTAATCGTTCGTTATGTGGGTTTGAAAACAATACCACTCTCGAAGTCAAATGCTTCAGTTCCTTTAAATCTGGTACGAAACCCTAATTTCTTTTCTCTTCTTTTATCCTTCACACACATCCAAGATGACAAGTTCGGCGTCATGAAGCTTCTAGTCGAATGAATCATCATCATCGTTGGTTTCATTACCGATAAATGGCTATTATCTACTTATTAAATAACAAGTCATATATATCTAATCTAATTTAGTGGACAAGGACAATCAAGTCGTTGACTTTTAATTTACTAAAATCACGTCTATAAAATATCAAGACAACATGTGAGAATGTCGTAACCGTAGAACAATGAATATGTACTTTGAACAACGTATATATAAAAGTAAACTGATTCTTCACCTTTCCTTTTTTGAACATGTACAGGACTTTACGACTTCATTTTACTAATACTAAAGTTGATCTGCCTCTCCCTATTGATAATACTCGTCGGAATAACGACCTGTGTGGCATATGTCACGTTCAGTTCCGAGAGGCTCCCTACCCAGATACGACGATCAGTGGCACGGCTTGCCACTCGCAAGCCACGTAGTGGTCGTGCTAAGTCTGCGATCGTTGGATTATACAAGAAAGTGATATTAGAGAAAAATGTGAAGCTCCCGGGGAGAAATGACAATAGATGTCCCATTTGTTTATCAGAATACACGAGCAGTGAGACCGTGGGGTGCTTATCCATATGTGAACACTGCTTCCACGTTGAATGCATCGATACGTGGCTCCAGTTGCATAGTTCTTGCCCGATTTGTCGAAACAGTCTCTCCACACCGTCGAGTTTGTGTGACTACTGAACGTTGTAAGATTGATCAAAAATAAAGTAAATAATTATGTTTTGTGTTTGCCTATGATAAAAATATTATGCAACATTTTTTACCATTGATATCACATTCTTCTGTAGAAGATTGTAGACGGTACACACAATACTTTGCCCAAAATTTTGTAATTTGGTTATGCTGTGTGTTAGATTTCTACAATCGGTTAGTCGTAGACTCGTAGTACTATAAAAAGAGTTGTAATGTTGTAAAATATAGTATGATATATCACAAGCAGTATGTGAATTAGTGAGTGTAGTATACCGTATAATGAGTGCCCTCAACCAGATGCTAAATAACATTATTTATGTTTAATCCAAAATAATAAAATAACCAAAATTAATTGAATGTTAGGAAAAATATATGAATCATCTAAATTTATTCGAATATTTTTATTTAAAATTATCCAAATTATAATATTTTATTTAAATTATCTAATATTTTTATTTGAATTATCCAAAAATTCAGAATCTAACTGAATCAAAAAAAATTGTAGATATTAGCGGATTTTCAATTTTATTATCTGAACCAAAAGAACCTAACCAAAAATAAACCAAAATTTAGAAATACATGAATGTTTTTATTTCTTTATATTCAAAAACCTAAAAAATCAAACCGAACTGAACTGTATACTCAAACGTCGAGACCTAATCTCTATAACCAAATGTTATTTTAACGACTATATATAAAATCACATCATAGTATCAAAAAATTTGCATCCGATAATATATAAAAATTGGGTTGGACGAAACCATGTTGCTATGTCTCACCGGGATCTCTCTCTCGTTATCCACAAGTACACTAGATCAAGAGTAGATGCTACAAAGAGCGAAGAACACTCCAAAGTATTGCTCTCACTCCTCTCTATGTCTGTCTCTAAACAATGTATTCATAGATGCTCGTTTCCCTTTCATAGTATATATATTTTAATTATTTGAACTCGCTCTTATCTTATAGTTTGATAGACGAGGAAATTTTGATATCCTTTAACTTTTATGAGCTGGAGCAAAATGGCTACATCTTGTGGTCCTGCAAATCTTCAGTCACGGATAATCTTTCGAGCATGAATACTTCCTCTCCATACCATTCTATTTGTCTTGATCTTCTTAACTAACTTCAACTAAAGATGTTTCAAATAAACTTGAAAAGCTTTCATAAACTCTCTGATTGGGCAAAGCAAACCAAATATGTTTCGACGTTTCTTTATAAACCGTCTCTATAATGTTATCAAAGATTTTGCGTCCGATAATGTATAAAAAATTGGGTTGGACGAAACCGCAGTTGCATATTTTAAGATAATACGGTTTTCGTGTTAAATAATAACATTTTTGGAATTTTCTCAAATAAAGAAAAAAATCATAAAAAATTAAATAAATGACGTGTCAAAGCATCATATCCCCATCGCTTCTTCCTCACTCCTCCCAACATTATTTCTTCATTTCCTCTGTGAGAATTTTGCATCATTACTCATTAAGCTTCTCCTCCTCCGATTCACAACATCAAACATGCCTTCGTCGTTCTCAAAGCCGGCGGCTTTAGATCCTTCTTCATCTCCTCCGGTGAATTCACCTCTCTTACAAGACAGCTCGGAGGCTGAGCGCCGGCTTCGTGAGGCGGAGGAGAGGCTACGCGACGCCATGGCTGAGCTTCAACGCAGACAACGCTCTGCAGCGCGTGGATCTCACGGTGAGCTCTGTGATCACGCTGACGTGTCCTGCGTAGCCAATGCCATCGGCAATCTCTGCCAAAGCTTCCTCCTTTCTTACGGCGTTAGAGTTGGGATCGGAATCCTTCTCCGTGCTTTCAAGCTCGCAAGAGGGCAGTCTTATTCTTCGCTTCTCGATCTGAAGGTGAGGTTTAGACGTGGAAAGGGATAGACTTTCGTGGTTTCTGTTAGAGTTTTGGTAAAGAGAATTGTAGAGTCTTTCTGCTTCGTTTTGATTGGATTGTTTTGGAATTAGGGCCAATGGGTCATTGACTTGGACCTAAGTTTTGAGGCCGTTACGAAAAGGTTCAAATGTTGCTATCAAGTCGCTAAGGTGTTCGAATCTTTGACACACAAAGCTCTATCCTTTGTTCTTTGTTGTGTCAAGCACTGTCATTGTTGTGTTCTTAATTTTCCAAGAAGAGGTTGACTTTTTCGGATTGGGTTACAAAAGTTTTCTCCTTTTTGTTTAGATGCAATTGTATAGGATGTGTTACTTGTATAGGATGTGTCAGAGTCTTGGTTATATGTGATTGACTTACACATGAACAATGGTGGTTGCAGCAACTTGTGTCGGAGAAAGATTTGATAGTTAGGGAAGAAGCATGTCGTATTGGTTTACTTTTTGGTGGATTTACCGGCTCGTATCACGCACTTAGATGCTTTTTGAGGAAGTGGAGGAAGAAGGAGACGCCATTGAATTCGTAAGTTTATGTTTTGTTTTATGTGCCTGTTGTTTGTTTGATTTTTGTATTGTTGTATATATGTTTCTTGTATCGTTATGCTGTTTGCTTGTGCATTGTGCTTGAAAAGTATATTCCTTATTATGACTTTGATTAAGGGTGGAGCAGAGTCTTAGCAGGTTCAATTGCGGGTTTGTCTGTCCTGGCTTTAGATGATTCCAACCAGCGGCGCACACTTGCTTTATACCTCTTGGCTAGATTAGGCCAGGTACATCTAAGTGTCATTAAATTGTATGTCATACGAGTCATGTCACTACACAGATGTAGTTCTTGAGAGTCTGATCTTTCATCTTGTGAACAGGCGGCTTACAATTCCGCGAAGTCAAAGAACAAATTCCATCTGTGGGGAAGCCATTGGAGACATGGAGATTCTTTACTTTTTTCTCTTGCTTGTTCCCAGGTAATTGAGATTCCTCGTTCTTGTCCTAGTAGTCTGAATAGTCGGAGATATATAGTGGAGAAATTCTTGTAAGTGGATAGATGTTGTAGAGATCCATGTGATTGTTTTTGTGTGGAAAAGAAAATCTAGGTTTATCATAGTTGTTCTTTTCAATCTGATTGAGTTGTGTTTATGATCAGCAAGCTAATTCTGTTGTGTGCAGGTTATGTATGCCTTTATAATGCGTCCTGAAACTTTGCCGAAATCATATAGAGAATTTATTCAGAAGACTGGTCCAGTTGCAAGGCCTGTCTACCAGGCTGTAAGAGAATGCTGCAGAGGTGGTCCAATCGATGTAGCTTCCTTATCAGCCTATATTTCAAGTAAAAACGAAGCCAGTGACGTGAAGGTCGAAGAGTTTGCTTCCATCATACCTTGTTCAGCTATTCATCCAAACACTAACTCGTGTCTGGCCCAAAATGCCAATGCAATGTCAGCTACATTCAAGAAAACATTTCCATTATATTTCTCCCTGACATTTGTCCCATATGTTGTTCTACACCTACAAAAGGTAAGGCTTTCCTTGAAACTCTGCCGATTCAGTCTTTTAGAATCCTATTGGTTTATATGCTTTAGTCAGAGATAATATGTATTATCTGATGCTATCCTACTACACTTTCAGTTCATGGCTTCTCCTTACCGAACATCTTGGTATGCAATCAGAGATTCAGTTCGATCGACGTCCTTCTTGTCTGCTTTCGTTGGGATTTTTCAGGTAGCTGGTTTTATCATTTGATCTTCTCCCTTCATTTTACACAGTTGGTTTCCTAAAACCATTCCCAAATGCATGTGCCTAACTACGGCTTTCCATTTGCACTAGGCTTTCATATGTGCGCATAGAAAAGTTGCCTCTAAGGACCACAAGCTCGTTTATTGGTTCGCGGGTGGTGTAGCAGCCCTTTCAGTTATGCTGGAGAAAAAACCAAGACGCTCTGAGCTTGCTTTATATGTTCTTCCCCGAGCAGGAGACTCTCTGTGGGAGATACTTATCAACCGTCACCTTCTTCCCGATATTAAAAACGCTGAGGTACAATTCAACCACAATTGTTGTTTCAAACTTTCTTCCCCTTTAACAATAAAACGGACTTTTGTTTTTCTTTTTTTAATACAATCAATGAAATCAGGTGGCGTTGTTCTGTGGATGTATGGGAGGAATTATGTATTACCTAGAACATGAACCCGATACATTAGCACCGTTTCTGAGAGGGCTCATCCGTCGGTTTCTTGCTAGTCAAATAAGCAATCCAAGCAGCAAAATCCGTCCAAATTCTTCTTATATGTATCTCCAGACTCTAGATGCATTGGAGAAGCCGAAAACGCAGGAGAGCCGAGAAAGTGAAGCTCAAAAAGCTGAAGAAAAGTATAACCTGGAGGCAATCCCTGGTCTTTAGAAGCAAAGATGTCTGATTGTTTCAACAGCTGTACTAGCATGGATCGTGATTTTGGTATGAGGTTAATGTGAAATTCCCCCTGGAAGAATAGGGTTCATCCACAGAGATAAACTTCAGAAGATTGAATTATATAGGTTTAGGAGTCTTTTTAAGTGGTCTTGTTTTCTTTTAACTTTCTTCCCACAATAACAAAAAAAAAACTGTCTCTTCTTAAATTGAATGAGAAGTTGCAGAATGGAGAAGATTTATGGAATCATAAATTCACAAGCTTGGTCATTGGTAAGGCCTGAAGGCAGAAACCAAAATTGTCTTTGCTTTAATTTGCTTTGTTCACACTAACTCAAGTGTTGTAAAAGATATGTAAATAGTCTCAATGACACATATTCTTGCGTATGGGTGGATCAGTAATCTGTTATGATCATCATCATGTGAAACAAATGGAGATAAGTCAATTCTTCTAAGATCTGACTTGGTCTTTTGATTTTCATATTATATTATACTCAAAGTTGTTGTTCTGTAGGTCAAAAGCTGAAATGAATTTGTACATATGATGGTCTCAGGGACAGAAAGTCTGGATTAAATAAATAAAAACTACAATTCAAATGGTATAGTACAAAGCACTGACACTTGTAACCATTTGTTTCATTTGAGGAGTTCTTCATATGCTACAAAGTCAAATGTCAAAGGGAGTTTTGTAATAGAATAATTTCAGCTCATTGTCGTGATAGTACAACCTTCATAATATATATCCAAATCAAAATCCTCTCTCTCTCTCTTCTGCATAATCACCAAAATGGATGCTTTTGAGACTCATTTACCGAAGGAGATCGTGCCGGATCCTCTCCATAACTCCTTTAATCCCAGGCGTGAAGAGTATGTCGTCGCTGGGAAGATTCTCCGGCAACGGTCAGTCTTTGACTTGGACAAAGACGGTTTGAGTCCTCTTCATGCGGCTGCAGCAGCCGGCCAGGTAGATACTGTGAGGGCAATTTTGGGGATTGATAAGAAGCTTTGCCGGCTAAAAGGCAGAGATGGAAAGACTCCACTTCATGTAGCAACGATGAGAGGGAAAATCGATGTGATCAAAGAGATTGTATCGAGCTGTGTTGATTGTGTAGAAGACGAGACATTACAAGGTCAAACTGCTTTGCATCTTGCTGTTATGCACCAAGAGATCGGGGCCGTCATAGCCATTGTTGAGTTGATCACAGAGACGAATCGAATTGAAGTGTTGTACAAGAAAGATGAGCAGGGTAACACAGCTCTTCATCTTGCGACCTGGAGAAAAAACCGCCAGGTAAGACGAATTATGTTGCGGTTAAATAGTCGTCTTAGACTCTTAAGAGTATAACCAACGTCTTGTTTTTTCTTTACCATACAGGTGATTGAAGTGTTGGTTCAGGCAATACCAGAAGAGTCAAGGACATTTGAGGTGAATGCTATGAACAAGATGGGTCTCTCTGCTCTGGATTTGCTTGTTATGTTTCCGAGTGAAGCTGGCGATAGAGAAATCTATGAGAAACTCATTGAAGCTGGAGCTCAAAGAGGTCGAGATGTTGGTACGACTAATGTCGAGAGAACTAGTTCTACTTCCACATGTCAAGAGGGAGCAATGGGATCACAAAGCCACAAAGATCTTGTTAAGTACTTCACTTTCAAAAAGTACAGAGACTCACCATCAGATGCACGTAGCGCTTTGCTGGTGGTTGCTTCACTAGTCGCCACAGCCACGTTTCAAGCAAGTCTGACTCCACCAGGTGGAACTTGGCAAGATAGCTACATACCAGCTGCTTCTCAGAACAGTACGAGCGTGAATACACCAAACCAACAACCTCATATAGCAGGGCAATCTATAATGGGGACCTTTAATGGAGTTGCGTTCACTTTGTTTGTGTTCTTTAACACAATTGGGTTTTCGGTTTCCCTTTCTATGCTCAATATTCTCACCCTTGGGTTCCCATTGCGGTTCCAGCTTCAGGTCTGTATGATGGCTATGTACTTCTCGCACAACACAGCCATGACCAGCGTTGCGCCAGATCAGGTCAAGCTTTACTGCATTCTCATCACGTCCATCCTCGCTGCTGCTACCCCGAGTTTAATGAGGTTGCTCGAGAAGCCTATTGCCATGCTCGCTCAATTATGCAACTCCATGGTCGAGAAAATCTGTTGCTGTTGATTTCTTTCACTGCACAATATTTATGGAGAAGTTTTGTAATATAAAAGCCAGTTCAATATCTAACTTTTTCCCCCAATCACAGGAATCTGTTCATGCATTGTCCCAGAAACCAGCGTTATTATAAGACATATAATGTGGACTATCCAAAAAAATAGATAAACACATGCTTCTATGTCACTACAAATGCATACCTGACAGGTCTTTTAACACAGAAAAAATTATTCATCTGGGAGTTTACATATTTTGTGTGTTTTGTTTCCTATCTTACACTCGATCCCACAAAACTTAGTGGTAAAGATACGACTCTGCACGCAAGCACCAGCTCTAAGCTTCCTCAGCTCCCCGTCAACAGCTCCCTTTAGAGAAGTCCTAATATCACCCAACGCCCAGACCAATGATATATGCGGCCGCGGATCCTAAACAAAAAAATGAAGCAAGAACCGATGGGTTAAGTTAAGTGCTAATGAGACAATGATTTCATTTACCAAATCACTAATGTAAAAAAAAACAAATGGACCTTGTAGAACTCTGGCAGATTGTGAAGCTTGTACACTTCATTAACAGCATCAATTTGCTTACTTATCTAAAAATCAAAGATAAGAGAATCAGTACAATACCTACCACGAGATTACTGCATATACAAGACGCTAACATTCTAAGGTACATATCTTGTTGTATAAGCATACCTCACACAGTCCTGAAGTGGTGATTTCCAAAGAAAGAAAAGAGCGAGTACAGTCATCATTCACAAAGACTTCCCACTTATTAAAATCAATCCAATATCTTTTCTGTAACTGAAGTTTCTGCCTAAGCATAGAAACCAGAGAGGTAATCTGATGAACACGTAAAGGAACACTTCTTCCCAAGCTAATATGAAACTCTCTCCCTAAAGCCTGTTCAAGCTTATGTTCATCTTTACATAGAATGCTAAGTGGAACATCAGCTTCCACTAAATGAAGATTAGGAACAACTGATCCAACCTTCTTTAACAAACATACAATCTCCTTCTTCGCCACTTGAGGTATAACCACTACAAAACAAATATACAATTTCATCAATAACAAACATTAAGTGAAGGATGAGTGATGATTGATGATGTGAGGTTGGTTTTACCAGGGATGTAGACGTGCAAGGCGTAGTTTCCATCGACGTGAGGGAAGTTTCTTACTCGAGTCCCAGTCGAGTAGAAATCTAAAGAAGTTGTTGATTCGATGGAGTTTAGTAGTGAAAGAGGCGGAGGAGGTAAGGAGATTGACTCCTTTTCTTGGTTTTTAGTGGTTGATTTCTCAGCCGGAGATGCTGGAGAAAGATCGTTTTGATCGGAGTCTGATGAAGAGTCGTCGTCGTCACCGTATGAAGCTCTCAGTGCGTCCATCGCCCGGTGGAATCGAATAAAGACGAGAGGCCAAATATTATTTCAATTCTTAAGCCAAATTAAACCGGAAATTATTGTAATTGAACCCAACCGAAATTAAACTTACATCCGGGATACACCTGGAACTTCGGATATATGGTTCGGTTCGGTTCTTTCGGTTTTCTGATATTTTAGATATTAAAATTTAGAAACTATTTGGTTGGGTTTCGTTTCGGTTTGATTTTAATAATTAAATTGAGAACAGATTAATATCCCCAAACTTTTCAAATTCTAATTGATTTCCGTTTGGTTCCAATTTTTTTTGATGTTTTCGATTAATTTGAATAAAAATATGGGATACTCGTATAAAATATCGGATAATTCTGATAATTTCAGATATTTTAGATAAAAATAATAAATTTTGATAAATCGATTTTTTAGTATTTGATTATTTTAAATATGTATTAATATTTTTAAGTATATAAATTATATTTCAAATATTCGAATATTTGTTTAATTTTCTGTTCGGTTCTATATCTGGAAATCCTCAACTTAAGAATCAATATATATTTCACAAAAATTAGGTTCGATTTAGATTATGTTATTTTGGTTCAGTGTTGGTTAAAACTCTCAAGGCCTTTGGGGGGAAAGAATCTAAATGGGCTGAACATGGGCCTGCACAAAAAAACTCCACCGTACCGAAGACCTAGCGAAACCCTAACTAACTCCTTCACTATATAAAGAGACAGCAATCGCCGTAAGTCTCATCATCAGTTGCATCTAGGGTTGTGTTCTCTAAATATTCGCAAAGCTCTCTGTTTTGATTTTATCGTTTATGTTTTTAATTTAGAAAATTTTCATTAAGAGAAGGCAGTGACGACTCGGAAATATTCAAGCTCAACAGACCGGAATTAGGCGTTTCTACCGTAACTGGAGATTCGTTTCTGTGTCGATAATCCCGCTGAACTGAGCCTTCTCTTGTTTTTTCAAATCGATCCGTTTTTTTTTTGGTTTCCGTCTTAAAAAAAATCGTTTTAAAACGTTTTGATGAGTGGGGGGATTGGAGATTACGATGAGGATATATGCTCCCTCTTCTGAGTTCAGCTGAAGAAAATTGCTGGCAGAATCGAACCTATATAACTAGCCACCACTGAGTGATCTCCTTATCCCCATAAATAGTTTTATTTATTTTGTTTTTGTAATTTGGGATATTTATTTAGAACGATGATAATGATGAAGCAACAAATCTAATCCAACACTTGATCTGAGTGCTATGTGCATCTTGATGTTATAACAGTTTAGCTTCTGAATCTTCCCCTACGAAATCAAATTGAATTAAAAACCCTTTTTTTGTTAGCCTCCTTATCTTAACTTATTAAGATAAATTTGAATGAATTTTCTCGTTATATATCATAGAGTGATTTTAATTTATAACAATTGTAAACTTCAAAATATTAATTCAAACAATTGTAAACTTCAAAATTAGAAAAACATTAGGGAGGGAAGAAAGAGATAGGTGAGGAGGAACAGTCAAAATATATTAACGTAAAATTGTCATCATGTTGTAAATGATTGAATTACTCAAAAATAATACAAGAGTGCCCGAATTTAGCAGTTTTATTAGAACATTATTGTAAAGTTTTGGAAACGTATAACATTGCCAGTTATTTATCTTTTCCTAAGACTGATTCAGAGAAAATAATCTGGTAAAAACTATAAAATGCGATGCGATTATGTGATTCAGTAATAAAAAAATTGTTGTAATTACATACTTTACAAGTGCCTGGTTCAATATATCCTAATCCTCGGAGATATGTATGTATTGGTTAACGTTGGATCATAAGACCGTATAAGTATCAAATATTTCTACTTACCTGATACGACCCAAAGGGAAGCCGTCAAATGGAAGAGCAAGTATTGAAAAGCAGGCTACCACACCAGCTTGAACAACTTTGATGAAAATCTCTTGTATTTGTTGGGTATTTTGTATTGATTTTCATTTATGTGTAGACTACGTTTTAAGAAATTTTGAGATTTGAAGTAATGGAACGAAGTTATTTAATACGAGTCTGGGATATACAAATGTTAAATATTTAAAACGAGTCTGGAGCGGAGTTGTATACAGTCGAAGTTACGTTGTATTACTCGAAAGCAACGAAGTTATGACTAATGTGGAGAGATATCGACTACATATAGGAGATATTGGGATATGTGAAATGTGTAAAAGTAGTGATGAAATTATACTATGTGTGGGCACTAAAACTCACAAAGTGTATTTGATTGATTCGATGTAAAAGAGAATTACAAAGTAAGGGACTAAGCGTGGGAAAAGTTCTTTATGAGTATTACAAAAGATTACAAATAGGAAAATGGACTTGATATTGACTATATCTGGAGAAAAGAATGTAGATTGCTAAGTTGTAGTGTGTCTGATGGCGCTTTTCTCTTCTGTTCCACCTTCCCTTTATAGGTTGCATCTTGACTTGACTCCTCATAGATCTCGGCCCGATTGGCTTCCTCCTTGATCCCCGGACTCGCCAACAAACCTTATCCTTGACTTCGTCTTCCTTTCGGTCAGTCCGCAGACCGGACTCTTTGAGGACGAGGTAAACTTTATGGGCTCTGACTCTCTAGGCCCGTCTCCTGGCCTTTCTCCGCGAGGCTTTAATGGGCTTCGTGGGCCTCGATCGTCTGGCGG
>OVBI01002265.1:3444-21982 GCA_900406495.1 Sisymbrium altissimum | reverse complement strand
AGAATATTTTGTCTAGATTTATAAATCTCATACAGATTTCTAAATCAATAAGAATAACACCCCCTAAGTTGCATCAAAAAATTTCAAATTCCACTTTATTGAAAAGTTAAAGATTTCATCAATAAAATCTATCTAATACGATTTAAAAAGACTTTAGAGATAATTTACAGTTAAAAAATAAGAAATATAAATAATATCTCTTATGATGATATTTAAAGTGTTTTTGACTTTTTTTAGTTTAGATTTCAAAAATTCAAATCAAAATTTTTAAAATCAGAAAAAGAAAAATATTCATTAGAATTTTTAATTTCATTTCTTCATTTTTATGAATACAGAGTTTTTAAAATAATATTATATATCATTTTAATATTTTTTAAATATATTCAAATTTTAATTCTTTTATATTTTATTCGGATAAGAAATATAAATCATATAATTCTTTTCAGATTTCTAATCATTTTAATTTATTATTATTAAATTACTAGTAGATTTTGATAAAATAAAATATCAGAATTCTAAAATCTCCTTGAATTTCGAAATAAAATCCAAAATCAAACCCAGATTTATTAAAATCTCTTTGAATTTTCTCTCAAATCTTTGATCTAATAAACCTTCTTTATTGATTAAAATAATAATAGTTTAAAATGTAATTTAGGTATTTAATTAAAATTTTAAGTTTAAAAAAGTTAACCAATTAAAATGAGATACGTATAGAGAGGATTTCTTTTAAAAAAAAAATTGTAGAGGTTTTCAAATGAGAACTTTTTTGTTTTGTCGTCCAATGCTCCTGCTTTAAGAGTTCTCTTCAACAATAAATTTAGAGAATGAAAAAAAAACTACTTTTTCTATTTTCTATGTTTAGAAACGAGAATCATTCGATTATTCATTTGAAATGGATACGCATGTGTCAGCCTTCCACTGGGACGGATAAAATAATTAATGTCTCACATGAAACATATCTACAGAAATCAAAATGTTAATTTAAAATTGGAAATAATCAAAGATCAAATCTTTTTCCCTCTGTCCTCGTGACCCACCCACTGCCACTGGTGGAACTTTTTGTTCTGATCCATCTAACCAAAGCGGCAATGCCGTAGAATCACGGCAATGCGCGTATCTGTTCTTTTATATTTGCATAATACGATCAGCAACCTCAATATTCACGGGGGATACACTTGAAAAAGGTGTACAACAACATGCGTCTCGTACTTGATTTCTAGATTAATATAATCAACCGCCGATTTACGCAATATATATTTTACAAGACATTTGATTACGACGTTCCGATCTTCCACTGAACTTTATACATGTGTTTTCTATTCACCTGAATTTAGACATTTCCAATCTATCAGGAGGACTAATAAACTCTTCTAATTCACGGTCATAAACAATTGTTCATTAGTTTAATTTTTAAATGTCAATGATATATTGTTTATTCAATGGCTTCAAAAAAATATACGCGCCGGGTTTTTTTTCTAACTGAAAATAAACATAGTCCAATCCAGATATCGATTTGAATTGCATACATGTGATTTAAATGCTGAATTCTAAACCTCTTGTTTATATGTATGTTTCATAATAGCATACTGTATTGATTAACAAAAACGAAATTAAATGTATATAAATTCAGATCCGGCATGATTTTTTTAGTTGTTTAGAAGCATCAACGTGATTTAATTGTCCGGTGAGTGGATTTATTTAGTAATTTAAGAATCTTGCTTGTCTCTATCCACCATATACTATAATAAAATTATACAGCTATATACCGATATGCGTAACCTGTAAGGCTATATACATATATTTACAATCTTGTATGTAAAGAAACGCCCCCTTCGAGATTATTGTCTCTTCGTACAAACCAAAGGCCAACGAAGCATATTCCAAAGATAAGAAAAAATAACTTGCTAAATAATTGCTTGCAAGTTTAATGCCACGTCGTTTTTTAATCGACCAATTATGATAAGCCATTCGAATAAAATAAAAATATGGACATTTGTATATAAACTCTTGTTTTTGCATGTAAGACTTGGCAAAGACGAGCAAGATTTCTGGAGACGCGGAAAATAGAGAGAAGAAAATCAAAAAAGTATATTAAAAGCAAAAAAAAGTTCTTGTTCTTAGTCTACAATGGTGACTCTAAAACTTGAGATTTGCATCGAGTTGGTGAAATTAACCGTAGATTTCGTCGCCGCCGTGGCAGAATCGATCGAAGTAGCTTTTCGTCACCGTCCTCCTCCGCTGATTCAGTATTCGA
The DNA here is from genome assembly GCA_900406495.1 of Sisymbrium altissimum. Lineage (NCBI taxonomy): Eukaryota > Viridiplantae > Streptophyta > Magnoliopsida > Brassicales > Brassicaceae > Sisymbrium > Sisymbrium altissimum. The sequence goes on along the minus strand of OVBI01002265.1, from coordinate 19,728 downwards.
CGGTGATGAACGGTCGTCGGAGTAATTATTCTGCCGTTCCCATTCCTCTCGTAGGGTTTCTGTAAATTAATGTATTCTTCTCTTATGGTTCACATTTTTTCTTTTTGTTCCTCTTGTTCTATTATTACTGTCTTGCCTCGATCTCCCACGTGGCGCTTCGGACAAAAGTTGTGATTCGTATGGAATATCAAGAACGAAAAGATCATGAAGAGTTTACATACTACGTGAATAGATAAAAGCTTAGACATCCCCGTTCGTGTTTTTTCATTATTTTGTTAATGTATATATTTGATTATTCGCAAGAGTTATAAAGAAAAATTGCTGTTATATTCTTCTTCTTTTTTTTTTTTTTTGCTGAAAACTGTTATATTATTCATTTTACAGAACATGTGTTCACACTTTTAAGCTAGATCTGATATTGGAGAAGGCAGGTCCGAATATGAGGGTCATAGTCGAACAATGATCGTGGCGATATTTAATTATACGAAATATACAAAACAGTATCTTATCCATGTTTTTTCATTTGGTTGTTTTTTTTTTTTGGGGCAACCATTTGGTTGTTTTATCTCTTAACTTATCCATGTCTGAGTTATAGGATTAGTTTCTATTTGTGGTCTCCACCAAGTAACGTGTCGGATAGTTAATGTATTTCTGGAGTAATAGTTTTTTTGTTTGTTCTTGACTAATCGTGGTCCATCTCCATCTTTCATCAATCGTCGATTAAAAAACAAAAAAAAACCGCAACTGCTGATATGTTGCTTTTAGAAACAGAGATTTGTGATGCTTCGGTTTTACTGTTGTTCAACAATAATGCTACTACACAACTTGAAATCATATGAATTACATGATACTACAATATTGTTGAAAGATACTGAGCTTTGAAATACTAAATTTGGAAAAGAAAAGTAGTACGCTTGTGACAGCACTAAGAAATGTTGTTGAACAGTTTTCAGAACTATCATATATATATATATATATATATATATATATATATATACTGTAGAAATCAGTAATTGTTGCATCGACATTTCAGCTGTGATAAAAAAAAAAAATGAGGTTGTTGTCTTGTTGACAACGTCAACGGCCTGAATTAGTTAAAACGTTTAAAATCCAAATTAGCAAGCACTAGTTTGCTATTTTTTATAACCTTGTAAAACAGTTAAAAAAAGAAAGAAAACCAATTTTACAACATCTAAACATAGCAAATTATGAAGTCAGTTTTTTCTCTTTTCTCTTATAATTACCTTTCTTTGGTTGTTGGAGGTTTTTTCTTCTTTCAAGACTCTTCTATTAAGCAACCTTGGGTCTTTCCCAAGGTTTTTCATTAAAAAAAAAAAAAAAAATGGAGAAGCCTTTAGGCTGCTTCTTCTTCTTCTTCCTCATCTCTGTTGTCGTTGCCACCATCAACGATGAAGCTTCTTTCCCAGAAAACGCCATCCTCACAAATGATTTAGAACAGAAATGTTTTACCATCAACAAAGTTGATCCAAACCTCAAATTTGAAAACGACCGTCTAAGAAAAGCTTACATTGCTCTTCAAGCTTGGAAGAAAGCAATGTACTCAGACCCGTTTAAAACCACAAAAAACTGGGTTGGATCCGATGTTTGTTCTTACAATGGAGTTTACTGTGCAGAAGCCTTAGATGATCCTAGCCTTACGGTCGTTGCTGGTGTTGATCTTAACCACGCAGATATCGCAGGACATTTACCAGCAGAATTAGGTCTTATTACCGACCTAGCTATGTTTCACATCAACTCGAACCGGTTCTGTGGGATTATTCCCAAAAGTTTATCTAAACTCTCGTTGATGTATGAGTTCGATGTTAGCAACAATCGTTTCGTTGGCCCGTTTCCAGATGTTTCACTCTCGTGGCCGTCTTTGAAGTTTCTTGATCTAAGGTACAACGAGTTCGAAGGAAGTTTGCCATCCGAGATATTTGATAGAGATCTTGATGCAATCTTTTTGAACAATAACCGGTTTGAATCGGTTATTCCTAATACGATTGGAAAATCGACTGCTTCGGTGGTGACATTCGCGAATAATAAATTCAGTGGTTGTATACCAAAGACGATTGGTCAGATGAAGAATCTCAATGAGGTTGTTTTCACTGGTAACAACTTAACCGGTTGTTTCCCCAACGAGATCGGTTCCCTTAACAATGTGACACTTTTTGATGCTAGCAAAAATGGATTTGTTGGTGATTTACCGTCGACTTTGTCCAGTTTATCTAGCGTTGAGCAGTTGGATTTGTCGAATAATAAGCTAACTGGATTTGTTGTTGACACTTTTTGCAAGTTACCTAATTTGGAAAACTTTAAGTTTTCTTACAACTATTTTAGTGGAGAAGCTGACAGTTGTGTTCCTGAGAAAAACAATGGAAAACAATTTGATGATAAAAGCAATTGTTTGAAGAATAGACCGAATCAGAAATCGGTTAACCAGTGTTTACCGGTGGTTAGTCGTCCCGTGGATTGTAGCAAGGACAAATGTTCTGGCGGTAGCGACGGTGGATATAAACCATCACCAAAGACGCCAGAAACTAATCCACCAAAACCAAAAGAACCGGTTATGCCAAAGCCTGTTGAATCACCTAAAGCGGAACTACAAAAACCAACAAAACCTGAAACACCAAAAACTTCTGTACAACCCACACCTGAGCCTGAGCAACCAAAACCTGAGGAGTCTCCTAAACCACAACATCCTAAACCTGAAGAATCTCCTAAACCGGAACAACCAAAACCAAGTCCACCAAAACAAGAAGAATCACCTAAACCTGAACCACCACAAAAAACAGAGACTCCTGAACCGATTTCACCACCAAAAGATGATCCATATGGTGCATCTCCGATTAAAAACCGTCGTCCTCCACCACCACCCAAGGTAGAGGAAACACGTGTACCACCACCTCAACCACCAATGCCGTCTCCGACACCACCACCACCAGTATATTCTCCACCTCCACCAGTATATTCACCACCACCACCGCCTCCAGTTCACTCGCCGCCACCTCCGGTTTATTCGCCACCGCCACCTCCGGTTCACTCGCCACCTCCCCCAGTTGCCTCTCCTCCGCCTCCATCACCACCTCCACCAGTTCACTCTCCTCCACCACCACCAGTTTTATCTCCACCACCACCAGTTTTCTCGCCGCCACCACCATCACCGGTATACTCACCTCCCCCTCCAATCCATTCTCCACCACCACCAGTTTATTCTCCGCCACCACCAGTTTTCTCACCACCACCAACACACATAACAACTCAACCACCAATCCAAGCTCCAACACCAGTTCAAGCCCCAACTCCATCATCAGAACAGGACCAATCACCAGTTTCATCACCAATTCAAACTCCAACACCGGTTCAGACCCCAACCCAAGTATCAACTCCATCATCAGAATCAGAGAAGCCACCAGTTGAAGCTCCAACACCGGTTCAGACTCCAACCCAAGTATCAAGTCCATCATCAGAATCAGAGGAACCACCAGTTGAAGCTCCAACACCGGTTCAGAGCCCAACCCAAATACCAAGTCCATCATCAGAATCATATCAATCACCAGTTCAAGCTCCAACACCAATTCTTGAACCAGTTGATGTCCCAACACCATCGAATGAACCTGTCTCATCACCAAAACAATCAGAAGAAATTGAAGCACCGGAACCATCACTCGACACTCCATCATCGTCATCATCATCACCTTCTTCGTCCTCCGAAAAAGTTGCACCACCACCAGAAAACAATGACGATGATTTTGTTCTACCACCACATATTGGATTCCAATATGCATCGCCTCCACCACCGATGTTTCCTGGCTACTAAAAACTAATATTGTAGTAGTGACAGTGTTGCAAATTTTTTTTTTATGACATTTCTATCCTTTTCTTTTTCATGTTAGTTTAATTATAATAAAAACCCAAAAAAGTCATGAAATGAAAGAAAATTTTAAATGCCAATAGTAATTGAGCATTGCATATTTATTTATTAGATTATTTTGTAAATGAAAAGAATTTTCGAAAATACAATATCATATGTTTTTTTTTTTTGTAAAAATTCCATCATTTTTTAGCTTTTCATATGTATTAAATTTGTCTTACAAATTTGTTTTTTTTTATCTTATAAATTAAAGTTTCTCAACTTTTATCAAACTCTGATTACATTGTGTATGCGTCTATTCGAAATTTTCATCATATTCTTTGATTACTTATTGCATTTTCTTTCAGAGTCATATTCTATAATTGCTTACTAAAGTTTATGTGATTATTCCATTACTTTTAGTATTTTCTCTAGGATCATATTGGCTGATTGTTTGTTTCATCCTCTTAAAATCTTTATTAGCTTCCATGATTGTTTGATTATTTGCTCTATTTTTTTCCATCATTATATTCTCTAAAGGTTTATTACATTCTCTACCCAGACATATTTTCTGACTACTTGTTGTATCCAATCCCCTTGAGGTTTTTATTAGTTTCCATGTTTCTTTGATTTTTTGATGTATCCCCTAAAGGTTCTTGTTAGTTTTGTGATTGTTTGATTGTTTAGTGTATTTCTTTTGAGGTATATTTTCTGAATATTAATTGCATTTTCTCTTAAAATATAGTCTTTTCTTATTTACCGTATCTCTTCGAGATATTTGTTAATTTTGATGATTGTTTGATTATTTCTTGCATTTTTTTGAGTTATATTCGCTAATTGATTGCTAAATTTTTCCTAGTCATATTTTCTAATTTTATTTTGCATTTTCTTTGAAAGCATATTTTTGTATTGTTAACTACATTTCTTCGGAGTTTTTATATAAGATCATGTATAATGGAAGCCATGGCTAATTCGCTAAACAAAAATTATTCTCACAAGATATTCTTTTTCTTTCTAAAGAAGACTATAAAGGTAAAACAAAATAGTTTTCTCTTTTGATACATCAACCGGCCGACGTCAACTCTGAAATACTCCTGTGTTTTTTTTTTACTAATTTTTTTCTTTTCGAAATGATGTTAAAGTTCAAGTAAAAAAAAAACTTTTGTTTTTTTTACATGTACATGCTTCTAGATTCTATATTTTTGAGAGAGAGTTTAAGAGATACATTAAGAAAATTTAAAAGTGGAGACTAAACCAGAAGACCAATCCATCATCTAGCTTCCTATTTCCCGCTTCTCTGGCTGAGGTTAGGCGGTTTCGGACTATTTTTTCTATAAGCTTGATCAGTCTTGTGGGAGGGGTGGGTTTATCTCCATGCTTTCTCAAATTCCTTTCTCTCCATATTCCGTAGAGCACTGCTTGGAACACATACTTCAAAGTGAATAGCTGGATATAATCCAGAGTAGCTTCTTGAAGGTACAAGAGTATCTCCGGCCATATAATCGAGTAGTTATTCTGCATTATGCCTTTAGCCAAAACTTCCCAAATCTCTGCAGAGTAGGGACCGGCAAAGAAAATGTGATCCCTAGATTCGAGCAGATGAGTGCAGAGGATGCAATGAGAAGTGGCATGCGGATTTCAGAACTGAGTTTTGTCTTCTGTTGCTAGTCTGTTCCGAATATCAAGCCATGAGTTAAAAGAGTTTTTTACTAATTTTTATCTTTCTAGTAAAATGAGTTATGGTTTAGAAGTTTTAATTTTCAGATATATTTCTCTCTCTTTAGAAGATTCCTTTCCAACCATATCTTGACACCAATCCACTAATATATGTATTGGCTTCCCTAAGTTTTTTTTTTTGAACAGTTCTGTTATTTCATCTTTGAAACGTTCTGGATTCACCATCGAAAAATTCATGCATTTGATTTAGATTTCTCTAAATTGCGACAAGGATTTGAAGTACGGATCTAGGTTGTAGGAGCAAACGTTTCCAGTTTTAAGAAGAATTGAATGAGAAGAAACTGGTTAGAAAACAAATCTAACTAATTTTACCAAAAAAAAAAAACAAATCTAACTAATATAACAGAAAAAAAAAAAGAGAAGACTCTTCTTCTCTTTGACTATCAATAGATTTTCGGGAGACTATATTTATTGTTTTCTCTCTCGGACATTCAAAATAAGCAAAAGTATTTGTAGAAAAAAATCACCAGATAATTAATTAACATGAGTAAAGAGTGACATTGCAGGAAAAGAACAAAAACTTTTATCAAATACAAATTCTGATACAGTATATTTGGTATCGTTTTGTGGAAGAACTAGAATCATTTCATAAAATTAATTGTTGGATAATGTGTCTTGAAAATTTTGTGAATGTATGTATGTGATCAAAATTAAATACAAAGATAGAATTAGAATATAACAGATTTCAACAAAAGCTTAGTTACTTCACTTTTTCCTCTAGATTTTAATTTCCTTATATCATTGTAATGGTTCATTCCCGATGTGATTTTGTATTTAGTTGTAAACTAGTTCTCATATCAATATATTACTAGGTAATAATTTGGATCTAAGATATTTATTAATTATTTTATAAAATATAATTATAAATTATATCATAAATAAAAATAATTTAATTTTTTAATATTCGAAGCTATTATAAATTATTTAAAATAACATTATTTAGTAGATACTGTTCCGACTTAAAATCAATAAAATATTTAATATATTATAATATAAAAGAGTTTAAAATTTTCAGAAAATTTTAATATATATTTTTATATTAAAATTTCTTAAATATATTAATTTATCTAATTTGAATACAATTTAATGATGCTTTTATTTTATATAATATTACATCAAGTTCTAATATATGATCAATAAATTATAATTCAAAGTAACTAAATATGTTATATGAATGAACAATATAAAATATGATTTTATATAATAAAATTGAATAAATGAATTAACTGATATTATACATTTAGTTTCCAATTACTGATCATTTAGATACTTTTATAATAATTTTCTTAACCATTTTTACATAAAAAATTGATGTGGAATATTTAACAGTTTTAGTAATTTATGTTTATTTTTACAAATTTGAATTATAGCATATGTGAACAAATTATCTTTTTATTTTATACGTATGACAGGATGATTCAATGTATTTAACAAAATAAATTTAAACAAAGATGATGGATAAATTTAAATGATTTTAAAACAAAAATATGATATAATTAGATATTATTTATTAAAGTATTTAATAATTTTGTGGTTTTCATATAAAAAAAGAAAAAGAATATTTTTTTAGATTATTAATTAATTATATGATTAGTTCAATTAAAAATATTTAATTTTTTGGACCAAAATATAAGTGACATATTTGTAGTTATTCTAGCAATTAAAATATAAAAAAAAAACAAATCTAACAAAACTTATGGTGACAACACTTTTATAATGGTAAACTTGTTAAAAACACATGAATATAATATTAGTCTTTTAACATGATGGTTAAATAATATATTGGTGGTTTGCAAAAAAAAAGTATGTCAAAAGAAATACTAGTAAAAAAAAAAGAGAAAAAAAACTTGATTATATTACGAAAAAAGGAAAGAAAAATTAGGTGAAAAAGGGTAGTTGGTGGGGACGGTAGGTTATAGTTTAGTTAACAAAACAAAAACAAAACGGGTCAACTCACCGATTCGACTTACAGAGTCAAGGAAAAAAAACAATTGACTCGCTCGAGCTTTATTAACTTCAAGTTGCGTTTTTTTTTTAAAAAAATTTGGTTTTGGTTAGGTCACTCTGGTTAGAGTGAGAGAGAGAGAGAGAGAGAGAGAGAGAAAGAAGAGTTCACAAGAGGGCTCTTTTGACCAAAAGCAACAAATTAAAATTGGTTTCAGATCTGGCAAGAAAAAAGGGTTTTCTCTTCAGAGGGATTATATCGGATTCTCCGGCGTCGTTTCATGATCTGATCCCTTCTTCGTTAATTCTGTCCATTTCTTCGTTATCTCTTTTTTTGTACTCTGGCCACTGAATATGTCACTTCTCCCTTTCTTCCACAACTTGATCCTCTCATCCACTCTTCAACTCAACCTTCAGGTAAAGCTCTCCTCTTCCAAAGCTTTCTCCTTTTTTTTATTTCTGCATTCGATTTTCTTTGGGTGTGAGTGTGTCTGTGGTTTTGAGTTTTCGTTTAAAATTAAGTAGAAAAATATGTTCTTTTTGTGATTTGGGTACTCAGAATTGAGTGGGAAGTGTCTTACTTTTTGGGTTGATGTTCGAATGACTTTGGGTTCGGTAGGAAATTTGGGTTTGGAGAAAAACTGCATCTAGTCATGGTTCTGTGTTTTGTGTTTTCTCTTACAGTAGGTGGATGAGTGAAATTCAGACATGTGTGTTTGGATACTGCTTCAGGTTGTGTTTTGTGTCAGATTTGTTGAGAATAGTAAGGAGGATAAAATCTGGAATATTTTGGACTTTTAAGTATGTAAACGCAGAATTGAAACTCTTAAGACATGTATAGTGATCTGTCGGCTTAATGGAGGAGAGAGAGAGAAAGACAATTAAGTGGACTTCATAGATCTGGAACCATGCGTCCTTCTTTTGACTATAAAAACAGTTTGTTTTAGCTTTGAGACTCTTGACTAATATTATCTTGACTTACCAGCGTAACCTCTATTGTCTCCAGTCATAGATGCTTGTTGATTCTAAACTACAGTGTATGTTTGATATGTTATGATGCTTTGGTTTGCTATTGCACTAACTGTATCTGATGGTCATGTGTAGGACTAAGGAAAGCTGACAGCAAAGTAACTGGTGTCAAGACATTACTCTAGTTTAGATCGGTTTCCTTTTCGTTTTCAGACACAAAGGCAAGTCGGTGTTTTCCGTCTACATTTTCAGTTTGTCTCTGCACTCTGAGTGAGATCAGTTGCCACCATTCAAGTGCTCTTATGAACATGGATTCCGTACACAATGAGTTCAACAAACGCGCTCGTTTGTTTGAAGACCGTGAAAACAAAGACGCCAAGGCTATTCATTCATTGATCCCTGAATCTACTACGCCCCTGAATAAAGGGTATGACGGTTCTGCGACCACCCAAAGCTTGTTCGCTGAATCTAAAGCTGAAGAGACGCCGAGAGTACTTAAGAAGAGAGGAAGGAAGAAGAAGAATCCTAATCCCGGTAAGTATCCAGAGACTCTTTATTCTTGACTATTTGTTTACGGGAGAGTCAAAATATTCATATATTGTTTTTGGTATGTGCAGAGGAAGTAAACTCGTCGACTCCGCGTGGAGATGACTCAGAGAACCGCTCAAAGTTCTACGAGAGTGCTTCTGCTAGAAAGAGAACTGTAACTGCAGAGGAAAGAGAGAGAGCCATCAGTGCAGCCAAAACGTTCGAACCAACCAATCCTTTCTTTAGAGTTGTTCTCCGACCATCATATCTGTACAGAGGCTGCATCATGGTAAAAAAAAACGTCTAATAAACTATGATTCAGGTTGACGATTTGGATGAAAAGCCCTAGTCTTTAACGACTTTTCTTTTTGGGTTTCTTGACAGTACTTGCCGTCTGGGTTTGCTGAGAAGTACCTAAGCGGGATATCTGGTTTCATCAAGCTCCAGCTTGGGGAGAAACAATGGCCAGTGAGGTGCCTTTACAAAGCAGGGAGAGCTAAGTTTAGCCAAGGATGGTATGAGTTCACACTGGAGAACAACATAGGCGAAGGAGATGTTTGTGTGTTTGAGCTACTCAGAACTCGGGATTTCGTCCTGAAAGTCACCGCCTTTCGCGTCAATCAGTACGTGTGACCCCAAATGATATCGCTTTCAAGAGCGATCTTGTTTCCAAAATTGAAATTTCGTGTAGGGTCTTTTAACTATTTTATCTCTCTTGCATTTCTTGGAGAATCAGTCTGATTCTCTGGGTTTTAGTCGTGTTATGAGTGAAATTTCAGGTTCCTATGTTTCGATGTGATTAAGTGTATTTGACGATTGAGTGAAGAAAACTCTTTGTTTGAGTGGTTAGTTAGGGTCAAAAGTAGAGTTGTAATTACATTTATCTTCATCAATTTGGTATCGAACTGGTGAGTAAATCAGAAGAATGTTGTTTATGTGAATGCTGATTATTATGGGTTTAAGGGTGTTGTCTCCCAACCGCTGGTAAAGATAATGAGATGATTGCTTAACTTGTGGGACTTAGAGTGAGGAAATCACAAAATATGAAGAATAAAGAAATTCAGAACGAATTGAACACAATACTACAGACTCATTTCATCATTAGACATCACATTACACAAGTCAAATTCTTATTACAAGTAAGCTAAAGTTATTGCGAGATTCAGACATGACAAGCATACATTATGTTACACAAAGAGGGGTCTTAAGTTCTTACTACAATCTGCTTGAAAACGATAGCTAATACCGATAACTAAAAGCCGATAATTATCCAAAACCAGAGAAAAAAACTTCAAGTTTAAAAGAGTTCTCATACATTTCCTCAACAAGGCTCTCTTATATTCTTCAGTCTCATCTCATCCATTGAACTAGTCTCTTCAACATAAATCTACAACAAAGAAGACGAACTAAATCACACACAATATAAAATACACAAACCAACAAATCCTTGATAAGTCTTAATGTTTTCTTACCAATTGTCATCTTCTCAGACTTGACGTTGACTCTTGGTTTCTTCTTCAACATTTCTTCCAAATCAATCACTCCTTCACTCGAATCATCATCACTACTTTCAACTCTAGTAAACCCTTCCTCCTCATCATCTTCATCCATGACTTCAATCACCTCCTCATCATCATCGGTATCAATAACATGAACTTTGTCCAGTGGATATTCAATCTCAGAAGCAGTGACATCAAAGACCATAACACGAAAACTTGAGTTCCCTTCGTAATGAAAATACAGGAGATGACCTTCGCTTAAAGAATGAGCCTCTGCAAACTCACTCCAACCATTTTCGAACCAAACCTCATCACCGATTCGTTTAACCCGAACCGAACGCTTGAAACCCGCAGGATTCTGGATAGTCACAGTGTCTGAGAGTTTAGGACCTAATCTCACAAATCTTGGTGGAATCTTCTGCAAAATCCACACATGCAAGAAACTTTCAGTTCTTCTTATAAAATTCCAAACAAAAAGAAAACAGAACAAAAAAAATGAAGTAAGAAAATATTAGGCTTAGGTAATATAGTAATAATCTGTTTAATATTTTTTAAAAAAAAAAAATTTACCATCATTTTTTCTGTGATTGTTGAGAGTTGAATTATCTTGATGAATTTCTTCACCGCCGGTTCTGGCTCCGGTTTTTGCCGGCATTGAGATGCTCCCGATGTGGTTCGAACGAATGACCTACGAGNTTTTTACTCTTCCTTTTTTTTTTTTTTTTTGTCCTTACCCTAGAAGAAGAGATTAGTGTTACGGAGAGAAAAATGGAAGATGGAAAGTGAAGAAGAAAGAGCGTCTATCTTTGTCGTGTTATTAATAACAATGCTTTACATTGATTTAGACAAGTCAGAGTAGCACTCTGGAAAATCTAACTTTTTCCAACTCTTTCAGATTCCCAAGATTTTCTATTATTTCTCAAAATATAATTTCTCCACAAAATCACAAGTATTATTAAAGTTGAGAAAAAAGGGAAAACAAAGGTTTCTCTGAAAAAAGTAGGGCCAGGCCTGAGAAACGGTACTAACGAAGTAATGACTAAATTTGTTAATTAACTATACTTTGACCCCAATATTTCACTATGTTCACATTTCGCACCCTACCAATTACAAAATTTGGTCGTCATTATTTAAACAACACAAATACGTAGATAATCAGCGTATACGCTCTACATATATACTTGATTAATAATTTCTAACAGATATATCATTTTAATTGAAGATGATAATTTTATGGCATAAAGCATGTAAAGTTTCTTTCACCTATATATTGTCCACCTTTTTGCTATGTTTGCAACCTTTGTTTATAGTGAATTATCTCGTTTCTGTTTACTGCATATCGGTGATTGGTCAGTCAGATATTCAGAATTAAATATTCAAATCCGTTACTAAATTATTGCTGTTTGATGTCTTTAGTTCAGAGCACGCTAGAGGGTTTCATTATTATAGTGCGTTACACTCCTGCTTGCAAAATATGTAAATTATTTTATTATTAGGACTACTTATTTTTGTATTATATATCTACATGCTTAATACAACTTTTTTTTTTTTATTACATTCAGATAACAAACTAAAGGAAAATCTATTGTCGATCAGAATTAGCGGGTACTTCCATCGCTACGGCTGCCGAACGATCACTTCCTTGCCGGCAAAGACGCTCATACTCAGAGGACGACCTATTCTTAGGCAACACAACCTTGCCGGAAAACTTGATGCACAAGGCACAGGTAATGATCAATATAGCAGACAAAATCCAACTAAACTGAAGATTCGCCAATGCTTTTGCCCTAACCTCAGCACCAGGAGACTCACAAGCCACCGCGCTACTATGAACAAAACTTCTGGTATTATCAGATGTCGTCGTGTTGCTCACGCAACCTTTAGGAACATACCCTGGGACCCAAAGCATAAAACCCATGTTCAAGAACCAGCATCCTTGAAACATAACCGAAATCGAGAGGACTAGAGCTGCAGAAAATGATTTTGGAAAAGAAGCAGAAGCTAGAGCTGAAGAGAAGGAGACAAAAGCGATGAGCTGGAGAAGGAAATGGTAGTGACCTTCAAGACCTAAGTGATCAGTGGAGTGAAAATGAAGGAGGAAGAGTTCTTGTGCAAAGACAGAAGCGGAGAGGATGCCAATTATGCCGGAGAAGAGATCTGAGCAAAGGGTCAGCTCGCATAAGAGAGCGAAACATGCAAAGATAATGAGGTGTAGGAACATGGAAGCGTGCTCTAGGTTGTCTGGCTTGAATGAAGAGAAGTTGAAATTAGGGAAATCTATAGTTAGGAGGATGATGGCGAAGAAGGAGAAGAAGAGGAGCAAGACAAGCTCGAGATGTTTGAGTTTAGGGAAAGGGAACCAGAATTTAGCAGAGAAAGTTTCAGGGCCTTTAAGACAGTAAGATCTTATGGTGTTGAAGAGATGCCAGAGACCAAGAAGTGCAAGTGAGAGACCAGGGACAAAGTGTCCTAAAAACGTTCCCATTATAATGTTTTTTAGTTGATCTTGTTATTATTAATCTTCCCTGTGAATTTTGGTGTTGAATGGTGTATTTGTGAAGAAGTCTTTATATACAGATGAGAAATATTAATTATGTGGTTGCGTGACGGAATATACCACTAAAATAAAAGCTGAGGAAAAAGAAGAAAAAGTGGCTTGACCAATACGTAATACTTTAAAATTGTGAGAAAGTAGCGTACCCTGATACCTATATGAATCGAGAATCTTACTATGTATTTCTTAGGCCATAAACCAAGATTACAAGATATATATTCATACAAGAGGTTAACCAAATGTTACACCTCTAACTCTAAGGCAAAAAAAGTACCAAAAATTTTATTTATCAAAAAATGACAAAGTCATAATACAATATCGATCTGAACTAACCAAATAAGTACAAAATCAATATAAAGAACTTCCGAGAAACAAATTATTGATATATTCATCATATTTAAGAATGATAAAATATAATGATTGAATTTGACGTATTTTACGAAGTAAAGATTTATCCACTGATAGACATTCAACTCCATTATTTTACTTTCTGTATAGGATCTTCTTTCGATGTGAATTGTGTTTAGCTTGTAACTCTTGGCAAAACCTCATCAATAGACACCACCCTATAAATTAAACCTACTGTTTCCGTTAATTGAAATTTTGTTTCTGCAGTTAGAAACCAATGCTTTTGTATCTAAGTCTTTCTAACAGGAATATATTTCTATAAACTTCGTTATCAAAACTTGGTTGAAGACACAGACCAAAGCATTTGAAAACAAAATCGAAAAACGTATTGTAATTTTATCCATTTAAAGATTCACTTCCTTTTCCTTATCAAAACTTTTGATATTTCAAAAGATATATACTTTAATATTTATAGGATAGTGATGGAAAAGGTTCGTGCATGCACTTATTGGCACGATAACTAGAGATGCAAAGTCGAGCGTGACTTCTTATATATATACAAAATATTAGATTCATCTATGCTTAATTATGGTTAGTTCAATTGGTTGGAAGGATTGCTTCAACTTTCAACCATGTCTAATTTAAAATTCTTGTTGCAACAAAAAACGGAAAAAACGAAAACAATGTTTAAAAATGTCTTATTTAAGTATGGCATTACGTTTATAAATGTAACATTCTTCTATAAATATTATAAATAAACACCAATGAGAATGTTAAATACAAAATATATTAGTACATAAAGCAGGATTAAATCACTTTTCTAGAGAAGTGCTTAAAATTTTATATGATAATCTGTCTCTCGAATTCGAATATTCCTCTTTTGATGTGATTAATACATAAAAATGATAAGATTGACCTAACTTTTGATTAGGACCCAGAAAAAAGTAAGAGTCGATAAACTATTGAGGATAGATTTGGGTCACACTCCATCCACTCAAAGTGGAAACTAAAGAGTGTTTCCACTTAGTTAGAAAATGGAAATTACGATGAATCCATTCAGGCATTTACTACCCAATTCCTATATATAACCAAATGTGCTTTTCTTTGCGAGAAATTTCTACCAAATTGAAAAGAAAACAATGAATACACACACAAATTGTAGAACAACAAAGATGGTATTAGACTATTAGTAGATTACAAAATAATTAGGACGTTGTTTACACGTATGGGCTTATTATTTTATTTATGGGCTTTCTAAGTACAAATATTTAAAAAGAGAGCTCTTGGGCTTCTTTTTCCCCGGGCCCTAAAAACGTTACAATTTATTTAAAAAAATCCGACCTGCCGGAATCGAACCAGCGACCTAAAGATTATCTGCAAACACTACAGTCTTCCGCTCTACCAACTGAGCTAAGGTCGGTTATGCTTAATTCTTCGCTATACTTGTATTTGTAAATCTTGATTTATATGTTATTGATATTCCTCGGTTTTCCTCCTCCTATTGATAAGAGCAAAATTCAATAATGCATAGAGACAACTATGCTTTTCTTTATTCTAACTTTTTTTATTTATAGATGATGACTGTAATTTTATATGTATTTTTGTTTAAAAGGATTTATTTTATTATTAACTACTTTCTCCAGTTTTGATTAGTTATTGTTTTAGAATTTTTTGTTTTAAATTAGTTGATGTTTTTGAATTTTAATATAAAATTTAATAATTTTTAATATTTTATAATCATTTGTATCATACAGAATATTATATTATTGGTTAAATTGTATTTAAGTATATAGGTAATGTATTTTATTTTGTAAAATTAACAAATTAAATATTTTTTTAATATATGTATATCTTTCGAAAATGATAATTAATCAAAACCAGAATGACTATTTTTTTTTAAGGTTAAATCATTAATTTCATTAAATATTACATTTTTAACACATACTTTCCAAATTTATTTCTTTCAATATATTTTCATTCATAAACACTAATTTTTTAACACATTCAAATTATTATTTTATAATATTAACGATTATCATCATTTATTTTACTTCTCATATTCGTAATAGTAGCAAGACGGTTGAAATAAAAAAAAAATATTCAACATTTGTAACTTATATAAACCAGAGGATTAAAATTAGAAAAAATAAAGAATTTTTTGGGTATTTATTTTTTTTTTTCTTCTTATCCGTTTTATTTTCTTTGTCTCAAAATAAAGTTTGTTGTATTTATACAAAACTGTATGAGTTTTTACACTATGCAGGAAGGTTTTTTTTCTTTCCAAAACTTTTAATAGCTGATTAGATTTTTAAATGATCAATTAGGGATCTATTTTTCTAGAAAGTTGAGCTACTAATTTTTTTTCTTTTTTCTTTTCTATTTTCTGATTCTCTTTTTGATTTGTACAACTTTTTGTAAATGTCAGAGTTGTCGAAGAAAAATGTTCTACTTGGTCGTCACTTCTCATTGCAGATAGTCATTTGGAAAGCATCCGTATCAAAGTTTTTATCAAATAATATAAGTCATTCAGTGGAATAGAGTCGAATTGTGCAGCTTTTCTATAGTTTAAATTACGACAAAATCTAACTTTTTTTCTTAAGATATATCTTTCAATCAACACTACCTAACGTGAATAATAACCGTCGATATGAAAAAAAAAGATTAATCTTAGCCGTAAGTATTGTAATTTATTGTCCAAACGCTTGTGGTCGAGTGGTAAGGGGACGGGTCCGGGACGCTAACACGTTTCGGGTTCGATTCCCCTGCTGCGCGAAACTAAGTCACATTTGTTTGGACACCCACATGGATATGGGCCCTTACTTACGGCCCATTTGAAAAACTGGGAGGGGCGT
>OVBI01002264.1:0-21983 GCA_900406495.1 Sisymbrium altissimum | reverse complement strand
TTCCGGAAAAACTTTTACGAAAAATCTCCGGAAACACTTATAGTTTTTAAAAGAAGAGGCAAACAAGCCAAAACTGGCCAAGCTGGACGGTCAGCATGCTTCCTACTGTCCAGCTCGGTAGGAAATGCTGTCCAAAATCAGCATTCAGCACATGAATGCTCCTTCCTGCCATCCAGCTCGGTAGACTTGGTGGGCAAGGTGGTTTCATACGAAAAATATCGGAAAAACTTATCTGGAATAGTTTTCCGAGAAAACTTTACTATATCTCCAAAAAAATAATCTTAAACAGTTTTCCGGAAAAATCTCCGGAAACACTTGGAGTTTTTAAAGGAAGAGGCAAAGAAGACAAAACTGGCCGAGCTGGAGAGCAGGCAGCATGCTGACCGTCCAGCTCGGTAGGAAATTCTGTCCAAAATCAGCATCCAGCACATGAATGCTCCTTACTACCATCCAGCTCGGTAGACTTGGTGGACAAGGTGTTTTCTTACGAAAATTATCGGAAAAACTTATCTTGAACGGTTTTCCGTGAAAACTTTACTAAACATCCAAAAACTTATCTTAAACAGTTTTCCGGAAAAACTTTATTAAAAATTCCAAAAAACTTATCCTCACCAGTATTTCGGAAAAACGTTTACAAAAAATCTCCGGAAACACTTAGAATTTTTAAAGGAAGAGGCAAACAAGCCAAAACTGGCTGAGCTGCACGGTCAGCATGTTGCCTGCTGTCCAGCTCGGTAGGAAATGCTGTCCAAAATCAGCATTCAGCACATGAATGCTCCTTCCTTCGATCCAGCTCGGTAGACTTGGTGGGCAAGGTGTTTTCATACAAAAATTCTCAGAAAAACTTATCTTGAACAGTTTTCCGTAAAAAGTTTACAAAACTTCCAAAAAACTTATCCTAAACAGTCTTTCGGAAAAACTTTTACGAAAATCTCTGGAAACACTTAGAGTTTTTAAAGGAAGAGGCTCACAAGCCAAAACTGGCCGAGCTGGACGGTCAGCATGCTGCCTACCGTCAAGCTCGGTAGAATATGCTGGCTAAAGTCAGCATTCAGCACATGAGCATCCCACCCTTACATCCAGCTCGGTACACGAGATAATCGGGTTAGTTTCATACAAAAAGTTCCGAATAACTTATCATGAACAGTTTTTCGAAAATAATTAAATAATACTTAAGAAACTTAACTTAAACAGTTTTTCAGAAAAACCTATATAGAAAAACTTACCTTAAACAGTTTTTCGGAAAAATCTCTTTGGAAAAACTTAACTTGAACAGTTTTTCGGGAAGACAATTCCAAATCCTTATACGCGTTGCACTCTTTTCTTTTACTACGTTTTTTCCCAAAGGATTTTTCTTAGTAAAAGGTTTTTAATGAGGCAACATCCCAAGCGTATCCACAAAACCGATCCCTTAACATACAAGACACTTAAGCTCCGACAGTCCTTAAAACACATAGACAACATCTAGCTTTCCTTTAGCAGACAGCCTGGTCTCCTTTTTTCACCTTTCGAACTGCTCAAGAAACGCTTCAGTCCAATCTCAGCTTGGTAGAAAAACTCGCTCTGTTGCCAAGAAAGATCGTACGAACTTTCAAAAAATCGCAGAATCGAAGTTCACGAGATATGGGGATCAGAACATTTTAGCTCTTTAATCCCGCAGTATACCTCTTAATCGCTGCGTCAAGATCATGCTCAATATTGACGTGCTGGGGGGCTAAATGTTGGGGTCAAAACCCACATTTCCGGAATTAACGATTAAAATATTTGAATATCGAAAAAGGATTTCCATATTTAGATATGGGTTCGGAGAAAGTTCATTTCGAACCACTTTGTCGATAACTCTGCAAAGAAAGTAAGAAATTTAGTCTTTCGAGAGTTTTTCCAAGAAATCAATGAACCCGCAATTCATCGAACAAAGGACGTAACAAGATAGTCAGCTCGGTATCCCTACCTGTTGCCGAGCTGACTGACATCTCTTTATCATGTTCGGCTGATCATTTCATCATTTGAACGATTCCCCCGATAAACCAACGAAAGTTACAATTTTTCGAGTAAAAGGAAACCAACCAAGCTTGGAGGACAGCCAGCTCAGTATTTTGGCAGCCAATCCTACCGAGCTGGTCAACATACATGAGCTGGATGCATGTTATGCCAAGCATTTGCCAGAGAACGTCGATCTGATCAGCACAGAGCAGTCCGCTCGGTATCAGTCTACCGAGCTGACTGTCATGATGCATTCAGCTCGGTATCATGCTCCATATTTGATACCGAGCTGGACAGTATGATTCATTCAGCTCGGTAGAATCTTTCCCTTCCTGGAAACCGAGCTGGATGACACTTTCCGAGAGTTCCGAGCTGGAATGGATATGTGTTCAATAATCGAGGTGTATCTTCCAAACCACAAGGATTTTGAATATGAAACCACTTGGAAACTGTTCTCAACTCAATAATGAATCTCCCAGAAGAAGAATTAGATCAAACAGAGTTCATAAGAGAGAGTTATGCCATCCACAAGTTGGGAGTTGCAGTCCAGCTCGGTACGGAAGCTTGGAGCAGCTGGCTGGGTGTTTCTTTCCCCAATCCTACCGAGCTGGACGACATATACCAGTCAGCTCGGTAAAATCTACCCTTCTGGATACCGAGCTGGTCGACACCTTCAGCATACTGAGCTAGACGCATCCCACGACTTATCGGAAGATCTCCTCTCATCCTATATACCGAGCTGGACGACACCATCGATCTGGAAGCAAGCCAGTTCAGCATTTCCTGCACCCAGGCTACCGAGCTGGACGGTCAGCTTGCTGACTGCTGTTCAGCTCGGTAGGAAATGCTGACAAGCTGGCTGACACTTTTTGTTTCGTCTTGTTTCACTTCTTTATTCGTTTTCATGGCTTTTTCGTAAAACATACCTATGTTTTCGTAAGTTTCTCGAAACATCGCGATGTTTTGTCTATCGAACAAACCGGAGAAAACCACTAAACGAGGAATAGAATTGGGCCGATCTGGAAGAATGGACCGACAAGGGCTGAAACAGACTTACGGAAGGTTCTAGAAGCTTCCTCGAAGATTTATGGAAAAGTTATCGGAAAAAGGAAAGGACCTTTGTCCCACATTGAAACTTAGGTTGTTTAGGGCTTAGGATGTCTTAGTATAAATAAGGATCGATCTCTACCTCTTGTAATACATTCTGAAACGTTTACACATTCAATACATTCGCAGTTCACTATTCATTCGAGATTTAGCAATAAAATCGTATTCTTATCTTTCCTTTTTCTTATTCTTCACTTTTGCGGAAATTTACCAAAATCTTTCAAGAGGTTTCTCATTCCAGAACTTTTGGGACCTAATTATCAAATACACTTTCCGAAAATACAGTGTGAAATCTCGTTCCCACAGTCCCATGCTCCATGCCATCCGAATGTTCCGAGTCACTTTTGTCTGAGACGTGGTTGAGATTCCTATCATTTCCCTCCTCTTGAAAAGGATTCAACCACGAATCTGAAACATCTGCCACATAAGGAGACAACTCAGTGATATTAAAATTCAGTGAAATATCATACTTACCTTCCAAGTCAAGTTGATATGCATTCTTGTGCATTTTCGTTATCACCTGGAATGGTCCATCAATCCTTGGCATAAGTTTGGATTTTCTTTCCTCGGGAATTCTTTCCTTCCTTAGATGCACCCACACCAGATCTCCTGGTTCTTAGGACACATCACGTCGGCTTTCATTGGCAAACTTCTCATACGCCTTGGTTTTCTTCTCGATGTTCAACCGAACTTGCTCATGTAATTTTTTTTACCGCCTTAGCCTTTTGTTTTCCATCTGAATTAGTTCTTTCACTCACAGGAAAAGGTAAAAGATCAAGTAGCGAGAGAGGATTAAATCCATAAACTACTTCAAATGGAGAATGCCTAGTTGCAGAATGCATTGAATAATTATAGGCAAAATTCTACATGTGGTAAACATTCCTCCCATGTTCTAAGATTTTTCTTTACCAACAACCTAAGCAAGGCTGATAATGAACTATTAACAACTTCAGTCTGGCTATCAGTCTGAGGATGACAAGTAGTAGAAGACAAAAGTTTTGTTCCTAACTTAGACCACAAGGTTTTCTAAAAGAAACTAAAGAATTTGGCATCTCTATCTAAAACGATCGTTCTAGGCATTCCATGAGGTCTAACTATTTCTCTATAGAACAAGTCAGCTACATGCATGGCATCATCTGATTTTTGACAAGGAACAAAATGAGCCATTTTGGAGAACCTGTCAACGATCACAAAAATTGAATCTTTGCCAGTCTTAGTCCTAGGCAATCCTAAAACGAAATCCATTGATATATCAGTCCATGGGTGTTCAGGAATTGGCAAAGGAGAGTACTTACCTTGCGGTTGGGCTGTGGACTTAGATTCCTTGCAGGTCACACATCGGCTACAGATTCTCTCCACATCCTTTGGTAGCCCCGGCCAATAAAAATGGTCCTGCAAAACCTTATATGTTTTCCATTCACCAAAGTGTCCCATTCATCCCCCACCATGTGCTTCCCTAACAAATTTTCACGCAGAGAAAATTGTGAACACACAACCTGTTGTTATAAAACAAGAAGCCATTGACCTGATAATATTTTTCAAACGCTTTGTTCACACATTTCTTGAACACTTCTTTGAAATCAGAATCCCTTTTGCATAACTCTTTCATGAACTCAAAACCAAGCAGTTTTATTTCAAGGGTGGAAAGAAGAGTGTACCTTCGAGACAAGGCATCGGCGACCACATTTTCTTTACCTTGTTTATATATGATAACGTAGGGAAACAATTCAATAAACTCCACCCACCGTGCATGTCGTTTGTTCAGATTTTGTTGCCCTTTGAGATGTTTCAACGATTCATGATCCGTGTGGATCACAAATTCCTTTGGCCAGAGGTAGTGCTGCCAAGTCTGAAGCGCATGTACCAGGGCATAAAGTTCTTTGTCATAGGTCGGATAATTTAGTGTGGCTCCTCCCAGCTTTTCACTAAAGTATGCAATGAGCTTTCCTTCTTTCATCCGTACTGCACCAATACCAACACCAGATGCATCACATTATATTTCAAAGGTTTTCAAGAAATCAGGAAGAATAAGTAAAGATGCTTGAGTCAACTTCCCTTTCAAGGTCTGGAAAGCTTCCTCTTGCTCGTTTTCCCACTTAAAACCCGCGCTCTTCTTAATTACTTCAGTCAGTGGTGCTGTGATTGTACTGAAGTCCCGTACGAAGCGTCGGTAGAACCCAGCCAGGCCGTGAAAGCTTCTCACTTCACCAATGGTCTTAGGACTTGGCCAGTCTTTAATAGCCCGGACCTTTTCCTCGTCCACACACAAGCCATCTGCACCAATAATAAAACTTAAAAAGGCAAGGTGATCTGTTTCAAATGAACACTTTTTAAAATTAGCAAACAACCTTTCCTTCCTAAGAACTTCTAAGACCAATTTCAAGTGTTCTTTGTGGTCAGCCTTATTTTTGCTATAGGTCAAAATATCATCGAAGTATACTACCACAAAATGACCAATAAAAGACCTTATGATATGGTTCATCTAACGCATGAATTTACTAGGGGCATTGGTTAAACCAAAAAGCATTACTAACCATTCATACAGCCCTAGCTTGGTCTTAAAAGCTGTTTTCCACATCACCCTCTTTCATTCTGATTTGCTGATAACCACTCATTAAATCTATCTTTGAAAATATGGCAAACCCAACTCATCTAACATATCATCAAGCCTAAGGATAGGATGCCTATATTTTACCGTGATGTTATTGATAGCACGGCTGTCCACACACATGCACCAGGTGCCATCTTTCTTTGGTACAAGGAAAACCGGTACTGCGCATGGGCTTAGGCTTTCTCTCATGTATCCTTTGTCCAAGAGTTAACTGATCTGCTTTTAGAGTTCTTTGGTTTCTTCGGGATTGGTCCGGTACGCGGGACGGTTCGGCAGAGAAGCCCCCGGGACCAGATCAATTTGGTGCTCGATTCCTCTGATCGGTGGTAACCCACTGGGGTTTTCTTCCGGGAAAACATCTGTGAAATCCTGTATTAGATTTTGCAAATCACTCGGAAGCTCCGGTGCATGGTCAGAGGTGGTGGTTAGAGATTCTTTACAAACAAGTAATACAAAAGATGGTCGGGAAAACAGAGATTTTCTGACCTGATTAGATTTGATGTAAAGATTGGGCTTCTTGCTTTTATTCACCTCTTTTTGTTTGTCTAGGTCACGGCTCTTTTTCAGCTGAATTTGGTCTTGATGCACTTCGGCCGGAGACAAGGGAATCATAGTGATTTTCTTCCCTTGGTGGTCGAAAGAATGACGGTTGGTGAACCCATCATGGACCGCCCTTTTATCGAACTGCCAAGGCTGTCCTAGCAGGATATGGCTCGCGTCCATCGGCAGGACATCACAAGTGATCTCGTTCTAGAATCGACCAATGGTAACGGGAACCGTGACCTGTTCTTTCACACTAAGTTCACCTTCTTCATTCAGCCACTCTAACTTGAATGGTTTAGGATGTGGGCGTATTTCAAGGCCAAGTTTCCTGACAAACACATTACTAGCAACATTAGTGCAGCTCCCACCGTGTATGAGCAAAGAACATATCTTATCATTTATAAAACAACGAGAATGAAACAAGTTCCCCCTTTGTTGAGTTTGTTCTGTTTTTGGCAGAACATTGAGGGAGCGCCTGGTCACAAGCAACTGTCTGGTCTCTGGAAAATCGAAGGTTTCTTCATCCGATTCTTCATCGAAGATTGGTCCAGTGTCTTCCTTGTCGTCCTCCGATTCCACTTCTCCATTACCTCAGATGTCATCACCTTTTGGACATTTGTTAGCATAATGTCCGATTTCTTGACATTTGAAGCACTTGATATCTCTAGCTCTACTCATGTTTTCCACGGCCTTGACTTTGTCAAAACGTGAAGGAAAACTGTTAGTTTTAACATCAGAAGTGTTCGGAACGAATGACTTACCTTTGTCCATGTAGGGTGGTTTTGACTGAGGTGCGTGTACTGGTTTGGAAAATCCCCTCCTCTTGGATTGTTGTTCTAGCAGAATTGCTTTTTGTTGCATCTCCTCAATGCTCTCGTACTCCTGAAGCTCCATCCGGTCCTGAAGGTCTTGGTTCAGTCCTCCTACAAAGCGGGCCATGGTTGCTTCCAAGGTTTCTTCAATGTCTGCATTGATCATTAGGATCTCCATCTCTTGAAAATACTCCTCCACACTCCTGGTTCCTTGACTCAGCCTTCTTAGTTTCTGATGTAGCTCATGACCATAATGGTTTGGAATAAATCTCTTACGCATCAAACAGGTCAGTTCTTCCCATGTGGAAATTGGTGCTCCACCTGTTCTTCGCCTGAGTAACATCACTTGATCATACCAGTTAATAGCATAACCAGAGAATTGAGCGGCTGCTAATCTAACCGTTTTGATTTCTGAAAAGTTCTGACAGTCAAAGATGAGTTTAACCTTTCTTTCCCATTCTAAATAAGCGTTAGGATCATTTTTACCATTGAATGATGGGATTTTTAGTTTCAAACCTCCTAACCCATCATCAGTTCGTTCAGGACGTCTAGTAAAATGGTTACCTTCTTCGCGGTTTCAGTTACCTCTGTGGTTTCGTGTGGTGTAACGGTTGTCCTCATAATATTCCCCCACGATTTCTTCTTCTGACCGGCTTGGTCTCCTTGGTCGGTTCCTTCTCGGTCCTTGTTCTGGTTGGTTGGATTGGATCTCATCAATCCGAGCATGGATTTGTTCTAAACCTGCATTCAACAAACGACCCATGTTATCATTTAAAGCCCTCATTTGCAAATTGGATAGTCCAGCGTTGGATGCCTCAGGACGGTCCTCTTCTTTCATAGTTCATCCTGAAAATTACTTAACAAACTTGTTAAAAAAAATAACACTCCTCTCTTGTGTTTGTATCCTCACCCACTCAAACTCATAATTTAATCTGGATCACACAAAAGATTTTCTCAAAGTTGAAATGGACTTAATCAGCTATCCAAGCAAATAAAACAACAAATCTTTGTAAGAAGAGACAGAAAGATTGCAAGATTTTGGACGGGGATTTGCTTTAACTAACTGAGCTGGATTTCTCTTCAGCACCCAAAACAAATTATTCTCTTCTTTTTTTTAAAAAAAAAAAACATTTCGAAAACAGATTTGGGGAAGTTAGCCCAAATCCACTGTTTTAAGATAGAAAGAAAAGAAGGTGTTTTCATAATTTTTTTTATGAAAGATAAGAAGATGAGAGAGATGATTGAAATACCGGCTGAAAGTGGCTCTGCTACCACGTGATGAAGCGCAAACCAGAGATGAGCTTTCAGCACGGTGCGGGATAAGTTTTAGCCGGGAAGCTACTAGCTCCAAGCGGCCGTTTGTATGGATCGTAGAGTCACACTGAGGTTGCGGATTAGCCCCAGATATTCCCAAATCTCTAAGTGTCTAGATATGACGCACTAGAACCACTTAAGAGAAATTGCTGAATGAAATAACCTTTCAAGTAACAAGAAAGAACACGCAGAACAGAGAGAAAGATCTCAAGGATTTTTAATAAAAGATAGTCTGATTTTTATTACTTGTCGAATTCAAATACTTATACAGAAGAAGTATTCGAAAAAGTTCTAGAAAAATATTAAAGTCTACACGGCAAACAAGAGCCATGCAGAAGATAAAAGCATGCAGAACTTAAATAGGGAATTCAAATTTGAAAATGACGCGGTTTGGCGAAAATGACTCCTCGGCTGACTGTCCAGGTTTATTATCGATGTTTGGCTTGGTCAGTCCAGGACGCGGATGCAGTAGACACTCGGTGGCTCGGTCAAGTCTTGCTCTTGTCGAGCCATTTGAGAAGTCTCTCGTTCGATAATCTCCATTAGACTTAGGAAGCGTTCCTTAGAGTTTTGCCCAGTGGAAAAGTCGATCGGGTCGTGTGACTTGTAGTGGCTCCAAGTTTGCTCAGCTATCGGGTCGCTGTATCGGGCAAAAATGGAATGTGTCCGATGTTCGGGAAATTTGGCCCGAGCAAAACTGGTGTATGATGTATCGGGTGACTCCTCTCGGTAACTGGAATGGGCAATGTCACGTCTGGCCTGAGAGAACCGAACATCGGGTGGTGAAATTCTGCGCGATTCACCCGTGGCATGGAATCTGTATTCTGCAGCGCGTCCGGTACGTTCAGATAGGTCCGTGTCTTGATGTTCCGACTGATTGGCTCGGGAAACCTCCATTCTGCCTCGAGACATCAAATTTTCTCCTTGTTTAGCCCGGTCCATCCCTCGTTTTTCTCGGCTTTCTTGCTCCAGTTCGTCCTGCGTCCCATGCTCCATGCCATCCGAATGGTCCGAGTCACTTTTGTCCGGGACGTTGCTGAGATTCCTATCACCGTGTCATATTTTATGCCGAGCCGGAGAGACAGAACATTCTGCCCCACTCCTCTACCGAGCCGGATGGACACGCGATGTTGTCATCGAGCGTTCTATTTGTTCGTATATCTTTCTTCTCAGAACGAGACCGAGCCGGATGAAACCGTGGATGTCTTCCACTTTTGTCTGTGTAGGTTATTTCAAGGACTTATCAGTGTTCTTGTATACTTCTCGTCATTCTACAGAAAGCATCGCGGCGTTTTATCTATCGAGGACGGTAAAACACTAACTTAAAACAAACCGGAAGATTAAACCGAAGGAACTATCAAATCGGAGGGGAAAGAAGAAATCGGGCCAAGCCGGCAAGAAAGTATAATGGGCTTATCGAAGATTCTCGAAGATTAAGCGCAAGTCAGTGGAAACTTAAAGATGACTAGTTCCCATATCGAAAATTCGACTAGTTAGGACTTTACCTTTGTTAAAAAGAATCTTACAATCTTTCGATACTTAGTAATAAAAATAAAGAAAATCTCTTTTCTGCTTCTCATTTCCTTTTCTCTTTCTTTTTCCCTAAGTTTCCTTTTGCAATCTTTTTCTTATTTTCGCTTTCTTTCCAAGATTCTCGGATCCTCACATTGACTTTCCATAAATACGTTGATGTGAATTTTGGTTCCCACACACAATTGAACTCCCCACTGTATAATCCATAAGCCGTGGTGGGTCTCGCCCATACACCATTTTCAAAGGCGTAGTCGTAATACTTGTATGAAAATATTGGGCTTCTAATGAAGTTCTGGATTGTCTTCTTCCATCCTGTTCAATAGATATCGCATCGTATTCGATCCATTGTTTTCTGAACACCCTCATGACCAAAATAATGAAATCCAGCAACGACTTAATTTACAAAGACTTACTCAGCATCGAGATAAACCAGTCCCTTTCGAAAAATCAAACCATCTTTTGCTTCCCAGATACTTGATTCATCTCCCCCATATGATTTGATCCTGCAACTCAGAAAGTGTTGCGGTAATATTTACCTGCTCTTTAAGCCGTGCAATGAAACCCGTGCTTTGGAGGGGAAAATCGCACTCGGATCCTCCACGTAATCCTCTTCTCGTCTTGACAAGGCGTCAGCAACTTTATTAGTTACTGCTGACCGAAACTAAACCCAAAATCGTAGACGGGTGGCTTGCTGACCCAATGTATCTGAGGAGACGTTGAAAGGCAGTGCTCCAACAAGAATTTGAGACTATAGTGATCAGTACGAATCAAAAACCGACGTCCTCATAAATATGGTCGCCAATGAATAATTACTTTAGCTAAGCCAGTTAACTCTCGCTCGTACGCTGCTAACTTCATATGCTTATCTGCCAACTTCGGACTAAAGAAAGCGATGGGATGATTCTGCTATTGTAAAACTTCCCCTATCGCACTCCCAGATGCATCACACTCGACGACAAAATCCTTTGTAAAGTCCAGGAGTGCTAAAACTGGTGATTCGGATAGTGATCACTTAAAGAGTAATGAAAGCGAGTTATGCGGCTTCATCCCAACTGAACCCGGTTTTCTTAAGAAGGCTGGTTAACGGTGCTGAATTAATTCCATAATCCTGAATGAATTTCCGGTAATAACCTGAAAGGCCGAGGAACCGGCGGACTGCTCGGGCTGTCTTTGGTTGGGGCCAATCCGTGATCGCTGAAATTTTAGATTGGTCCACTTTGACGCCTGCGTGAGAAATAACGTGACCAAGATAACCAATCTCTTGTTGTCCAAAAGAACACTTCACCTGTTTTAACAGCAGCCCATTCTTGAGCAACAACTCCAAAACCCTCCCTACATGCGTTAAATGATCCTCCCACGATGCATTGTAAATAACAATATCATCGAAGAAAACTAATACAAACTTTCTCAAGACATCTCCAAACACTGAATTCATCAGACTTTTAAATGTGGACAGTGTGTTTGATAGCCCAAATGGCATCACGAGGAACTCTTTATGGCTGTGGTGTGTTCGAAATGCTGTTTTCTCAACGTCCATCTCGAACATGCGAACTTGATGATAACCAGAAGCAAGGTCGAGTTTTGTTAAATAACGAGCCCCATGTAGTTTGTCCAAGAGCTCATCAACCACCGGAATATGAAATTTATCTTTGACAGTGATGTTATTAAGATCTCGGTAATCAACGCAGAACCGCCATGTTGCATCGGGCTTTTTGATCAATAGTACCGGGGAAGAAAACGAAGATGTACTAGGGCGTATAATACCATTACGAAGCATATCGGTACACGGCCTCTCAATCTCATCTTCAAGTAAATGAGGGTATCGGTAAGGTCGCGCCGCCACCGGGTTTGAACCTTGTAGAAGCCATATCCGATGGTCACAGCCTCTCTTAGGGGGAAGGCCTTCTGGTTTAGCAAAAAGATCTTCAATCTTTTGTAAAACTTTTTTTAACAAATTGGGAGTTGTATTTGCTTGAATTATCCACAGTGCTTCTCGTGGTGGCGACTTTTTAGCCAAACTCATGACAACCCCGGGAGTTATAAAAACTTCTTTGCCATCAGAATTCCAGCTCTCCAATTGTCCCACCCCATCACTGATTGTGTTGACCAAAGCTTGAGCTGTATCTCTTGCAGTTGCCTGTCTGTACCACTTTATGGTTCCTTTACCTTTTTTGAAACTCCACGGTATGGTTTGGTCCATCCCATACTACCCTTCCCAAAGCGTTTAACCAACGAATACCAAGCACAACATCAAATCCTTTAAGTGGAATAAGGAAGCAATATATCGTGAACTGGTGTCCCTGGACGGTTAATGTTAGTCCCTTGCAAAGCCCATCAATCGGGCATTTACCACCATCAGCTAGAGCTAGAAATTGACCCAAACGACATTTTATTGGAAGTTTTAGTCGGTCAACCATACAACTTTGTATGAAATTGTGGGTACTACCTGTATCAAGTAATACCCACCCTGCTCCAGTGGCAATATCTGCTTTTACCTGGAAGGTTCTTTCGGTTTGTTCTCCATTCATTCCATTGACGGAAATTTTGATATTGTTATCCTCAATAAGTTCGTCATCGGGATCCTCTCCTTCCCGAATCAACATGATGTGGAAGAGGACCGGACTGTACACTCATGACCAGGCGAATATGGTTCCTCACAGTGGAAACATAACCCTTTCCTTTCTTTGAGCCATCTCCGCAACTGTAAACTTCTTCCAAAATTTCTTCTGTGGAAATTGTTTTGGACGGTGTAGGTCATCCGTCTCTCTTTTAGTGTGCACTCTAGCTCCACTGTTAATGATATTCGGTCGGCTTGTTGACCCAAACTGCCTAATTAGTGGAGCTAGATGACTTCCAAAAGTGCGAGTTCTTTTGTCTCCTTCAATCTTGTACTTATTGTCCCGTGCAAACTCCATTGCCTCAAAAATTGTCTCTGGACAAAGGTATTTTACCTCCTTCCGTAGACTATCAGTAAGTCCTGCACAAAATTGCCAAAGTTGTTGATCCCCTATTAACTTTGTCTGGCGCCCTAAACATTCCTCAAACTTACTACAATACTCTTCCTCGGACCCGATATGTCTGGGATTTGAAAGTTCTTCGATTAGATTAACCATATCTGCTTTACCAAAACAACTCTTACAAACCCGCTTAAACTCTGCGCAGCCCAGATGATAAGTTACCAATCGGCGAAGATTGCTATACCAATGGTATACTTTTCCCGACAGTACAAAAGTAGCTTGTCGTACTTTGGCATCATCTTTAAACACTCGTTGGTCATGGAAATAGTTATCACATTTATGTAATCATTCAATGGCATTAGTTGTACCATCAAACTGTGGGAAATCCATCTTTGCTAGCGGCACTACATAAGTTCTTGTATCATTACCTTTGACCTTGTTATTGCCTTCCCAGCTTGGTCCCTCTTGCTCCCGAAAATCCCTTCAGTGTATCTAGTGTGATCATCAGTTGAGAAGGCTCCAATTGGTCGAACGTTCCAATTACCCCCTCGATCCATTCGGCAATGTCCCCTTTCCCTGTTTAGCGAGTGAATTGGCCAAGGATCCCCTGATCCAATGACTTTTTGACCTCCTAGAGCCAAACCGCTACTATTTGTAGCTTTTAAGGATGAGCCTTTTCCTCTCTCCGTACTGCTTAGTTTCTCTACAGATAGTAGTTCCCCTTTTTTTTAAGCGGTATGACTTTCGTTCCTGAGAGGTTGCTTAACAATGCCACATGTTCACCATGTTACCCCGTGATGGTTATTTGTTCCTGACATTATTTATGGAGCTGACGTGACTTCTACCAAAGTCTTATGATGTTCAGCCGTCTGCTCTTGGATTGTTGTCATCATTAACTAAATTGTGTCTTTGGTGATGAAAATCATTGAGTACTAACTTAGTTTGTGAGTTGGGTTAGTCACTTAGAATTAGGTTGATTGCTATTAGGCCACAGTTGGGTTAAACTGTCTTATCTTTGCAATTATCTTAGTCAATATAAAGATAAGCATATGTGGGCATTAGGGTTTTTTTCGGAGTGTTTTAGGTCTTTTCTTGTGCTTAGAGAAATCTTGTAAAAAACGCTAAAGTGTTGTAATCCACGGTTATAGTGGATTGCTGGTAGCTCCAGACCGAGACTTAGGATCATACATTGTGGTCTGAACTCGTTAATTCTCTGTAATATTTACTTTATTACTCAAACAATCTATTCTGTGATCATAGAACTAAGTTTGAGGTTCTTGAGCAAGGTCAGAGAAGTTTCTGCTAGGATCTAGAGTTTAGATCAGTGTCGGTACTTGGAAACAACAGCAGCGGTGGTTCTAGGGTTTTTTTGGTCGAAGGAGAATTCGAGGAACAGATCTTACATTGATCGACACTCCGTCCGCGTGATCGACACAGTAACTGCAGGAAGACAGTAGTTTTGTATGGTTGAGATGTGTACAAAAAAGAAACCGAAGGTAAAGATAGCCATCTTCCATGGACAAGGTGGCTTTTCTATGTGGAAGAAAATATGTTAGCTCACATGAATCTTCAGGTTTTGAAGGGAGAGTTAATTGTACCAACCACTAAGCCGGAAGAGCTGGTGATCAAAAAGGATGAATCAGCGGAAGTTTTTGCAGAGAGGGTTAAGGTAGAAGAACTCAAGAAGAGGGAACGAGGAGAGAATGATATGGATATCTTGACTCTCTATATTGGGGATCTTGTTCTCAGGAAAACAGCAGAGTGTACAACTGCATGTGAACTTTGGGAAGCATTAGAAAGGTTATACAACACGAAGACTCTACCAAGTCAAATTCATCTTTTGTATCAGTTTTATACATTCAAGATGGATGGGTCTAAGTCGATCGATCAAAACATCGATGACCTCTTGAAGACTATTTCGGAGTTGGCTATTGTAAAGGTTACGGTCGCGGATGATGTACAGGCGATTCTCTTACTCAATTCCTTGCCACCACAGTATGACTCCATGAAGGAGACATTCAAGTATGGTAGAGAATTCATCTGTAACGAAGATGTGGTGAATGCTGCAAAATCGAAGGAAATCGAGCTAAAGGTTAAAGGTTTTTTGACTTCACAGAAAATTGGTGAAGCGTATGTGGTTCGTGGGAGACAATCAAATAGGGATCAATGAAAATCAGGAGATAGAAGCATGAGCAGGTCTAATTCGGGTTTAAAGATTAACTGTTGGTACTGCAAAAAGGATGGACATAAGAAGGTTGATTACTATGCCTGGAAGAAAATGGGTAGCAATGTTGATGATGCTACTGCACCAGTTGTCATCGATTAATCAGCAGGAGTTGAAGCATTATCAGTCTTGGAAAATTGGCATAAAGAGAAGTGGGTGATTGATTCGGGTGCTTCATATCACATGACTTCAATGAGGGACTGGTTTGATACATTAGAGGAGCTCACTCTGGACAAGTGCTACTAGCAGAAGATTGTGGTATTATTGTTAAATGAATTGGTTCAGTCAACATCAGTATAAAAGGTGGTGCAGTTAAGACATTGACTAATGTCAGGTATATCCTAAAACTCAAAAGAAATTTGATTTCATCCACTATATTGGATAAACTTGGGTTTGAACATGCTGGAGGCAATGAAAAGACAAGGTTCTATAATAACGGGAAGATGGGTCTTCAAGGCACTCTATGTGGTTCTCTGTATTGTCTTGATGGAGAGACTGTAACAGGACAGTAAAATAGTGTTACCAGGAAGCCGGCAAAAGATGAGACTATCTTATGGCACAGAAGGTTGGGACACATGAGCACGAAGAATCTGATGATCGTGGCAAAAAGGGGCATCATTGACAAGAGAAGGATTGAAGAGATGGATTTATGTGAAAGTTGTGTAATGAGGAAGACCAAAAGATTGAGCTTCAAGATTGGAAAGCACAACACGGGTGAAGTGCTGAATATGTATATTCAGATCTTTGGGGATCTCCATCGATTACTCTCCATTTGTCGGGTAAACTGTATTTCCTGTCTATCATCGATAACTACACTAGAAAGGTTTGGGTGTTCTTCTTGTCTGTTAAGAGTTGAGCTTTTACAAAGTTCTGTGAATGGAAGAAATTGATTGAGAATCAAATCAGCAAGAAGGTTAAGTGTCTAAGAACAGACAATGGGTTGGAGTTTGTGAACAAATTTCTATGGGTTTTGCAGGCAGCATAGGATTGATAGGCACAAGACGTGTCCTTATACTCCACAGTAGAATGGAGTGGCAGAACGCATGAATCGAACGATAATACAGAAAGTGTGTTATATACTTGATGAGGGTGGCTTAGGTGAAGAATTCTGGGCTGAGGTAGTGAACACAGCTATGTACCAAACCAATAGAAACCCCTCATCAGGATTAGATGGCAATATTCCTGAGGAACTATAGCTGGGAAGAAAACCTTGTTATGAGCACATGAAAAGATTTGAGTCATTGGCTTATGTGCATATACATCAAGGGAAGTTAAGACCAAGAGAAGTGAAAAGGATTTTCACTAGTTATCCGGAAGGAGTCAAAGGGTTCAAAGTATGGCTTCTGGATGAATCAAGTTGTGTGCTTAAAAGGAATGTAGTCTTTGTCGAAGAGAAAGTGTTCAAAGACTTGAAAAATGAAGTTTACATATTAGAAACTCGGCTGGAGAACCCGACTCTAGAGACTATGTTGATCAAAATGCCTGTTTACGTCGGTCGACACAAGTTGATAGAGAGTGTATCAATTGGTAGACCAGATAGTATCGATCAAAACAAAAGATCGGAACTGACAAATCCTGTTACTGAAGATAACAGCCAAAGTTCTTGTTCAGGTGGAGTTATTGGAAGCTTAGAAACATATATTATACCTCAGATTTGTATTTCTTCTGGATGAATCACAAGACATCCTAGTTATCTCAATGATTATGATATGGCAAGTTTTGCCTTAATTGCTTCTGTTGAGATAAGTTGTGAAGAACCAAGGGACTATCAGGAA
The DNA here is from genome assembly GCA_900406495.1 of Sisymbrium altissimum. Taxonomy (NCBI): domain Eukaryota; kingdom Viridiplantae; phylum Streptophyta; class Magnoliopsida; order Brassicales; family Brassicaceae; genus Sisymbrium; species Sisymbrium altissimum. The sequence continues at coordinate 5,124 of OVBI01002264.1, read as the reverse complement.
GCGATGGAAAGGAGGGATAAAACTTTCTGAATGGAGGTATGGGTGAAGAGATGAGTTCTTTGGATAAGAACAAAACCTGGAGGTTAGTTAAGAGACCTAAAGGAAAGAAGGTCATTGGTTACAAGTAGGTTTACAGGTTGAAGCCTGGTATACCCGGGATTGAGGAACCGCGATATAAAGTAAGGCTTGTTGCAAAGGGATATTCTCAGAAGGAGGGTATTGACTATCATGAAGTGTTTGCATTGGTGCTGAAACATGTTTCCATCAGGTTTCTTCTATCGGTTACTCCAGATAAGGATCTGGAACTGGAGCAGTTTGATGTTACAACTGCGTTTCTTCATGGGTTACTTGAAGGGGAGATCTATATGGAGCAGCCTGAAGGTTTTGTTGCTAAAGAAAAAGAGGACCACGTTTGCTTGTTGCAGAAGGCGTTGTATGGACTTAAGCAAGCTCTAACACAGTAGAACAAGTGCTTTGATCAATTCGTAGTTAGTCATGGTTTTAAGGGAAGTGAGTTTGATCACTATGTCTACATAAAAGAGAACGAAGGTGGGTGTTTTATCTACCTACTCTTGTATGCTGATGACATGTTAATCCCATCAAAGGATATGAAGGAGATACAGATAGTGAAGGATCTGTTGAGCAATAGGTTCGAGATGAAGGATTTAGGAGCTGCAAGAAGGAATTTCGGTAAGGCTATTGAGAGAGATCGTGAAGGTGGAGTTCTTACCGTGTCTCGATCAAGGTATATCAAGAAAATTCTTCAGGTATTCAATATGTTGGTGAGTCTAAATCTATTGTTACACCTAACGATTCGCACTTTAAGTTGTCAGCTGTCAAAAATGATGAAGATGAGATAATTTTGGATGATGATCCATACTCAACTGCTATTGGGAGTATCATGTATGCGATGTTGGAGACTAGTTGTGATCTTGCGTATGCTGTAGGCTTGGTTAGCAAGTTCATAAGTAAGCCGAGCATAATACATTGGACTACTGTAAACTGGGTGCTAAGATATTTGAAGGGTACCCAGTATCGAAAGATTGTGATCAGGAAGGCAAAAGAGTTCAAGGTTGAAGGTTTTTGTGATTCTGATTTTCATCGAATCTGGATAGAAGCAGATCGATTTCTGGATATGTTTCCACGGCTGGTGGAAGTGTTATCAGTTGGAAAACAAGTCTTCAACAGGTTGTTGCGTTGTCTAATATAGAGGCAGAATCTATAGCATTGGTGAAAGCATACTAGGAGGAATATGCATTTCATCAGGGATATTGTTGCTTCAGGTGAAGTGAAGTTATCGAAGAATCCAGCTGATATGTTGACAAAGATTCTTCCTGGGGAGAAATTTGAGAATGCTCTGAGTTTTCTCAATTTAGAAGAGCACTAAGGTGCTGGTATTGTCTAGAATAGCACATCTAAACAGAGAAAATGTGTTATACTCTGAAGTGATTGTCATCAAGGTGGAGATTTATTAGGCTTAGGCATTTGGTGATGAAAATCATTGAATAATAATTTGGTCCACTATTTGAGTTAGTCACTTAAAAATTAGTTTATTTCTATTGGACCACGGTTGAATTAAACCATTTTATCTTTGTAAATTATCTTAATCTATATAAAGTTAAGCATGTGTGAGTATTAGGATTTTTGTTAAAATATTTTAGGTCTTTTTTTGTGTTTATAGAGATTTTTTAAGAAATCCTAAAATATTGTAATCCATAGTTATAGTAGATTGCTGATAATTCCAGATCGAGACTTAGGATCACATATGATGATCTAATTAATTGTTTGTGTTATTTACTTTATTTCTCACACAATCTATTATGTGCTCATCGAGAGTGATCCAATTCAATACATTAAACAATGTAACCCACTATCACATGAATCATTCACATCTATACAACTACAACAATTTCAAAGTTGTGTTTCATAAGATCATACAATAAAGGATACTATTCATTTATAATTATAGCACGATCTTATTACTAGAACCGAAATTATAAAACCAAAAAGCAATACAGATTTACAAGTTTCATACCATAATCAACGCTTAGATTGTCAACAACACTTTATTAGTTTTCTCAACAACAACAAAAAGAAAGAAAACTTCTTGTTTGGGTTTGATTAATTTTATGTATATTTACAAACACAAGAAAGAGAAGAAGATTGAGGAGACAATTTCTTACAAAACCCACCAAGACCAAACCCGTTGGAAACACAATATTTGTTGCAAACGGGTAATTTCGCACATTCTCCTGCTACGTAAAGCCATTCCGTCCTGCTGCTTTTCCCATCCCGTCCTTCCGCGGTAGCTACCTTTGTGGCCATTGTCAGGTCCCCGGTAGTAGCATTTCCTTCTGTATCATCATATCAAAAACATTTTTGTATTTCCCCAAAAAAATTAATATGGCAAAATCTTAATTGGAAAGGAAGTAATTTCCATGGATCATACAATTATAAATACCTGAAATTAGAAGAGCAATGTAAAGGAAGAGAAAGAGGTAAATGAGCTTCACGGCCATTCTTGGCTTAGTAATAATCTTCTCTGCGCTCTTTAGTTTGCCTTTGAATGTGATCTTTATGTTCTTTTAACTATATAGGAAAACGCATTATTTATATCGATATGTTGAACTCCCTAGATTACTTTTCCTAGTTTTATATTCCTAAAATCCGTCCTCCTTTTGCTACCAATTTATATCGACCCATTGTAGTGCCAGTGCGGAGCCATATATATTATTTTAACAAGTACATATCAATACCTAACAATTAAGTAAATTTAATAATTACATTGATTTAGGAAGATAATTATGGGCCCTAGAGTGGTGCGTCTTGTGTCATTGATTTTTTTTTTTTTTTTTTTTGTCATTGATAAAGGGATAAAATTATAAAGAAGAGAAAATGGGTTAGTTGAGTGCCGTGCATAAGTTAAGGAGAGATTTCCGATCTATCTTTGACTATTTTTATCTGCCTGTCCGTAGGTTAGTGGCTACAATTGATTATGCACATTTAGTCAAAAGTATTAAAGGACACACAAAAAGAAAAGAAGTCAAAAGAATGAGAAGAAATGAAGAATTACAAATTGTCGTTGAATTTTCATCCTTTTCTCCAAATCTATATCTCCAGTAAGTCAGCGAATTGTCATTAAATAACCTTAGTGTTTGTATTGTCTCCAATGATTACCGGTATTTGTTTTCGGAGTAGACTTCCGGTTTACTTTTTTTAATTGAGTCGGTTTTAATTATTGAACTCGTAATTGATTTGCGCTTGTGCGGAACAAAGTAATTTTGTATTTTTTTATAATTTGGATTGAAAAAGATTTGTTTGATTTTTTGTCATAATTAAACTTTATTACATATGATTATGATATAATTTAGTAGATTATAAGTTTAATTATTAATGTCCGCATGTTAATTTTGTGAATTGCGTTTTCGATCATTTTGCGTATGAGTGAGCATTTGGTTATTCGGTTTGGTTCAGTTAATCCGCGAAGAAGAAAGTTACTTATTATAATTGTAAACTAAATTCTACTACAAATTAGTTTATGATTCTACAGAATTGTTTTGTTAGTTGTATGTTTTATTTTTTCAATTTTTATTTTTTAACATTGCCGAGATTTTAAAATTTAAAAAATGATAGTTAATAATAATTTTTTTAGCTTGTCAAAGAAATTTTCATTTTTATTAAGGTTTTGAGTTATAAACAATATATAAAATAAAAAAATATATTTTCATATAATAACATATTTAGGAGTAATATCTTTTCTCTCGAATTTTGGTAACTAATATCTTGATTTGAGTTATTGTTATATCTTAATATTTTGGTAACTAAGATAATTAAGAAAAATAATTCTTGATTATTAGTAATAAATTAATATTATTGTAGAGATAAATATAAACTTATAACCAAACAGATTTCAGTGGCATAGATTGTAAATAGTAGGTTCTTTTTTTTACAACAATATAAACAAGAAAAATTGAAAATGAAAGATCCATCCAAGTTGGTGGAGTTGAAGTTATATATGTCATCGCTGTAGGGTGGACTCGAGCATTCCGTGCCAATTTGTCAGCCTTTTGATTCCGTGCGCGTGGAAAAAGCTCCAATTTGAAGGTCTCGTAACAACCTTTCCAATCCTCAAAAGCATCTAGATATTATGAGAAAGCAGACCAATCGTAAATAGTAGGTTTTTCAAAAGCATTTTTGAAATAAACTTCTTAAATAATATTATATATAGAGATAGATATTTTGTTTTTATGTTGGGCATGAATATTTGTATTTGGGTATGGTTTGAGTTTGTTAATAAATCTACAGAAGAGAAAAACGAAAAAAAACAAAAACCAGTGTGTTAGGGTCAGTTTTGCACATATTACTAAACTAACACCATATAGATTTATTTTTAGAGTATCGGTGTAGTTGTGCAGTTTTCAAAAAACTTCTTGCACAGTCAAAAATAAGTTTATTCTACGCTTATTGGTAGTAAACATATATTGTTGGAGAACGGCTTGTAAACTGTTGATATAGACAAGACAAATTAAGAACACGGTAATATATTTTGAACACATAAAGAATCTTCCTGTAAATAAAAGTCCTTGCAGAAGATAAGTGTGGGAACCGGAATCCACCTCAATGTATTTTCGTAAAGTTAATGTGAGGATCCGAGAATCTTGCGAGAGAAAGTAGAAAATAGGGAGAAAGATCAAAAAAGGAAATTAGGTCAAAAAGAGAACGAACTTTTATTGCTATAATGTATTGAATCGTTTTCGAATGTGTTCGAATCTGTCACAAGAGGTTGGGATCGATCCCTATTTATACTAAGACGTCCTAAGCCCTAAACTTCCTAAGTTTCGATGTGGGACAAAAGGTTCTTTCCTTTTTCTGATGATTTTTCCATAAATCTCGAGGAAGCTTCTAGAAGCTTCCATAAGTCAGTTTCAGCCTTTGTCAGTCCATCCTTCCAGCCCGGCCCAAGTCCATTCCTCGTCTAATGGATTTCTTCGGTTAGTTTGATAGACGAAACATCGCGATGTTTCGAGAAACTTACGAAAACATCGGTATGTTTTAGAAAAGGCCATAAAGACAAAGAAAGAAGCGAAACGAGACAAAACGAAAAGCGTCAGCCAGCTGGGTCAG
>OVBI01002263.1:0-21984 GCA_900406495.1 Sisymbrium altissimum | reverse complement strand
CAATTTTAAAAAATATGCATTAGTCTAGTAACTTTCCAACATTTTGACATCATTCTAACAATTCTCCCTAAATTTAATCGAGAAATTACTCAATCACAAAACGTGAGGTCTGTATAAGAGGTGGGCATTAATTCCGAACCAAATTAAAATGAACCCGATAATTTCACTGGAAAACAAGGCTTGTGAAAAACAAGAAGTCTTTCATAACATAAAATGATTAATTTGTTTTCTAACAATGCTTTTTTTTCCTTCATGTCTTTGCTTTGCTCTAGAGTTTTGGATTTTGTGAGCTCAAGTTTCATTTAGATCCTTGCTTCATAGCCATAGTTACTGTTACATTAAAGTTGGTTACTTTTGTTTTCTTGAAACCATTAAAGTGCGAATGCATCAAAATGTTCAAAAGTCCTAAGCTTTCTTCTTCTTTTGGCTATGTTCTCAGCATAGAAATGGCGAAAGTATTTTGCTTTCTTCTTATTTTGAGGTAAGTTCTCAGTTAAAAACTCGTGTGCAAGCTTACAGGGGATACCGTGAACAAGAACGAGGAACATATCTAGAAACACGGGAAAGAGATTTCTTCACAAAATAGGTGAATATTTACAAAATGATTTCCGCATAATATCTCACTAGACTGTAGCATGTCCTGAGCTCAGGATCAATATTTGTATTAATTACATTTTGTAATATTTACAATTTAAAAATTACTATCAAAAATATAAAATATTTCGATTTTTAAAATTTATGGTAATTGATATATAGAATACTAAAACTACTATTTGAATTACATATGTTAAATTATCGTCGTTTAATTTTTAGTAGTATTATATTTTTGCTTTATATAAATTTGTGTAGTTATACTGAAGTTTAGAATGTTCGTTTTTGGGTGGATAATTTGTTGTATGGTGTTCAACTTTAATTTAGGTAAACAATTATAAAATATTTTATAATATTCTAGATCATATAAATTTTTTTTATGAAAGAATATAAGTTGATAATATATTTTGGGTTGATCTAACATATTTTTAATTTTTGTGGAATAAAATATATTGATATATTGAACTTATTTTTGTATTAGTATCTTTATAATTAAATTTTTATTTTTATATAATTATAGTATATTTTTGAAAGTTAAAATATGATAATTTAAGTTGTATTGTATTAATTATTTTTCCTGTTTTTATGATTAAAATATATTAATAGATTATTTTAACATGTTTTTGCAATTAAAACCCCTTATTATAAAAACAATAATATTAAGCCTTTTCTTGAGTAATATATATATATATATATATATATGTATATAGTAACTATTTTTATATTTTAATTTTATCAAATTAAAAAAAAAATCTCGATCTAATTTTTTTTTTTAAACTTCATGTTAATAATTTACATTTTATAAAAATTATATTAATATTAAGTTTGATTTTTTATATATTTTTTATATTATTTTTTTATTTGAAATATGTTCAAATATATATTTATTTATGTTTTGTGTGTATATGTTTATCAAAACTTGATTTTATTATTTATAAAAATAATTGATGTCTTATATCATTTAATTACATTTACTATTTGATTTAATAATCTAACATATATAAATTTTTTTGATTTATTTAATTAAGAAAAACAAAAATCTAAAAAATGGGACTCAAATTTGAAATAATAATTTAAATCCAAATTATATTCTGTTTTTGGCTTTGTTTATTAGGACTAAAAACATCCTTAATGAACATTAAATAAACTTCATTATTTCAATGATATTCTTCCTAAATAACATGTTAGATAAAAGTTATTTACTTTAGTTTTTCTATTTTAATATAATTAATGATAAGGTTAAAAGATTTTTTTTTTTCTTTTTTTTTGGTCACGCTTCATTTTATTTAATAGGATGAAGCAATACAATCAAGCTGGTAGAGAGTTTGTTTAGCTACAGAATCTGCCAAATGATTGGCTAATCTTGGTTAAAAGATTATTTGCATATTACTCGGAAGAAAGATTAGCACAAATTTGACAATATTCATAATTTATAACTGATTATATTAGATTTTCTGAGTTTTTCAAGTTTTGATTAGTATACAGTTACCAAATCCCAGATTTCTCGTGTTTTCAAGTTTTAACCAAGATGAATCCCGTTTATAGTTAATTTTTATTCTTAAAAAGAAGTAAGTTTTTAGCCACGAAATAAACCAAGTTAATTAACTTAATGACATTTTTGTTATAAACATGTTAAGTAAAGATTAATTCTTTGAATTATTATGTTTTAACAATAGAGACAATTCTCTTCATATAAATTGGTGTGCTTGTGGTGAAGTATAGAATGTTTATTTATGGGTGGGTGATTTGTTGTTATAATCTTCAACTTTAATTTATGTAAATAACTATAAAATATTTTGTAATATTCTACTCCACATAAATTTTTATGGAAGAATATGTGGATAATATATTTTGTGCTGATTTAACATATTTTAATTTTTATGGAATAAAATATTTTGATATATTGAACTTATTTTTGTATTCTTATTTTTATAATTAAATAAATATTTTTATATAATTAAATTTCATATTTTTAAAAATATGATAATAAATTCATTTAAATTGTAATGTATTAATTATTTTTACTGTTTTATGATCAGATATATTAATTAATTATTTTAACATGTTTATTTAAATAATTTACATATTTTGATATCAAAAGCTGTAAAAACCAGTATTATAGAAACAATAATATTAGGCATTATCACTAGATAACTGAGTAATATATATATGCATTTTATTAATTTTATTTTATCAAGTTAAAATAATTTTGATCTAATTTTTAAAATTTTCAAAACTTTCATGTTAATAATTTAAATTTTATAAATTCAATTTTATTAATCTTAAGTTTGATTTTTTTTTTAATACGTTCTTATTATTTTGTTATTGAAATATGTTCAAAAATATATTTATTTATGTTTTGTGTGTGTGTTTAGCAAAGATTGATTTTTTTTATTTATAAAACTAATTGATGTCTTATAATATAAAACTACATTTGTCATTTAATTTAAGAATCTAATATATATGATTTTATTTTTATTATCGTTTTTAATTAATTAGGAAAAACTAGGACCCAATTTAAAACGCTAATTTAAATCCATGTTATGTTCAGTTTTTGGAATTTTTATTAGGACTAAAACATCATTAATGAACATTAAACAAACTTGATTATTTCAGTGACATTCTTTATAAAGGTTATCTAATTTAGTAATTCTGAATATAATAGATTAATGGTAAGGTTAAAAGTTTGGTTGCAGATTACTCAGAATAAATATTAGCACTAATTTGGCAATATTCATAATTTATAACAGATTAGATTTGATAGGAATAACTGATTACATTAGATTTTCTGATTTTTCTAAATTGTGATTAGTATAGATACCAAATCCCAGATTTCTCGAGTTTTCAAGTTTGTAACTTGTTAAGGTGGATCCTGTTTGTGGTTAATTTTGATTTTTAGAAGAAAATAAGTTTTTAGCTACATTATAAACCAATTTAATTAATTTAATGGCTAAGAGTTCTATTCTGTTTGGAAATGGGGTTGACCATGAAGTTAAAGCTGCAGTAAAACAGAAATTAGGCATTAATAAAGAAGGGGATATGGGAATGTACCTTGGGCTGCTAGAGAAGATATGTGGATTATAAAAAAAAGGCCTTTGCTTTTATACAAAACCGGTTTCAGAACCGCATTAACACTTGGTCAGCAAAATTTATTTTAAAAGGGAGAAGACAAGTACTCATAAAATCTGTTGCACAAGCTTTCTCAATCTTATGTAATGTCTTGTAACCTCATTCCAAAGGAGATTTCCAACAAGCTCCAGAGCGCAATCTCAAACTTCTCAAACTTCTGGTGGAATACCAAGAATAGTAACAAGGGTTTAGATTGGATCTCATGGGATAAGATATGTATTCCCCATAAGTTGGGTGGTCTCTACTTCAGATATTTTGAGGATTTTAACATAGCCTTACTCGGGAAAAATTGTGGAGATTAGTACGGTACCCATCCTCTATGTTTGTTCTTGTATTAAAAAGTTGGTATTTCCAAAATTCAAACCCAACCCTTTCGATGAACGAAAAGTATACTCTCCGTCTTATGGCTGGAGAAGTATTGTAGCCGCAAGACTGCTTATCATGACTGGTATCCGAAGAAAAATTGGTTTAGGATTTAACACAAGAGTTTAGAGTGATCCATGGATACCTACAGTACCAGTTCGACTGGCAAGAAGCATTGATGGAAATGGGTATGTTGGGCTCTACTTATGTCATCTGATTGATCATGAATATGGAAACAAGAGATGCTGCAAACACTCTTTGAACCAGAGGATGTTACTTTGATTATGGGTATGAAGCCAAGAAGAATTAAGCTCTGTATATATTTGCATGGTCCTACACAAAATCTGGTGAATATACGGTTAAATCAGGCTATGTAGTGGCTTCTAATATTTTGAAATACGGCGAATACTCAAGTACTATTTACTCCGAGCTCAGTATAAAACCGCTTCAAGGAGCATGCATGGAAAACTAAAGCACCCCCGAAGAGTAAACACATTATCTGGCAGGCTCTGTCAGGATGTGTGACCACATGTTAGCATCTGGCGGATCGGCATATCAATGATCAACGATGTCCACAGTGTGTAGCTGAAGATGAGATAATAAACCATCTTCTTTTTGAGTGTCCACCAGCTCTCCAAGGTTGGGCTCTTTCGAATATTACATCATCTCCGGGTTTTTTCCCGAGCCAGTCTCTCTTCGTTAATTTTGATTTCTGTTATGGCGAGTGAATGAAATAGAGTGGACGAACAGAAATTAATTTTTCTTCCCATGGGTACTGTGGTATATTTAGAAAACTAGAAATAATTTGCTATTTAATGCAATATCTTGAGATCTACAAGATATTCTGCAAAAAGTTACTTGAGAGACAGAAGAATAGCGCTTTGCTCAGATAGTAGAGGAAAAAGAAGAGGAAGAGATTGTCTCTCTCCCTGAAGCAAGTACTAATTTTCCAGCAAGAGGTCTAGGTCTAATGTGTCAAATTGATGGATCATGTTGATGAACATGTAAGTGGTTTAGGCTGGATTTTATTCAATGAAGATGGTACACATTTGTTGGGGTTAAAAGGTATAGTAAGTGTTTTTCCCCCTTACAATCAGAACTTAAAGCATTATCATGGTCTATGGAATGGCTAATCCAGCAGAACTGCAAGGAGGTGATTTTCCAAATGGACTGCGCACAATTAGTACGAGTGTTGAATGACAAAGAGGATTGGCCCGTGTTTCATCGTTGTTGGAGGAATTTTCCAGTTTAAAGAGTTTGTTTACTTCTTTTTCTATATATACTGTTCCACGTTGTAATAATGTTAGTGCTGATTTTCTTGTGCATGTAGCAAGAGCAAGTGGTTCTTTTTTTTGCAAATTTGTAGTTCGGTTCTGGATTGGCTCTTTTTCAAATAAATTCTTTTTAAAATTAAATTAATAAATGAGGTTGACAAAAAAAAATTAATAGCATTTTTGTTATAAACACTTTAAGTAAAGGTTAATTATTTGAATGATTAAGTAATCTTTGCAGTTAATTCTTTTAAAACTGCAAAGGTTCCTCTCTCTCTATCTCTTTTTGTTTTATTATTGGTTCTACTATCATCTCTTATATAAACTACAATTAGATTTGCATCTGAATTTGGTACAATTTCTCATTATGATGCCAAAGAATCTGAGGATCTCGCAGAAAGGTATATGTTGGGTATGGGCTTGCGGCCCGGAGATTGATTGAGGCCCATAGCGAAATAATGGGTTACCCGTCGATCAAAAGCCCATAACTCGGATCCAGGACAACAATGCTAGGCCCCACAACAAGAAAGAGACGGCGCACATGGGCTGACACGCCACAGTAACCCGGCACCGAAGGTTGAAGGGACAGCCTGCAACACCTAAGCCTTAGGGGATGTTCGAGCTTCGTGAAAGGGAGGCGCCGAATGAACAGGATCCAAACAGTGAAACGGAAGCTTGGGACGAGGGATTTAAGGAAAGGCCCAGCTATAAATAGAAGGGGGGAGGAGAAGAGGAAGGGGCAAGCGGAGGATTATAGAGAGAACACTTCGAGGCAATCAGACTGTTCTTCCCGGAAACATCTGATCCAGCTCTTTACACAGACTTCTCCGAACTTAACCCCACTTACAGTATTGTCTGAAACAAACATCAATAAACTACCATCAACGGGTCCTCGAGCAGAATCCCACCTCAAACAGTATACACATTTGGTTTTGATTTGATTTTGATGTTCATTTCTGATTGTTTACTTTTGTCTCTCCTACCGAACAAAGAGAATGTCGATAGAGATCGGACCAAGTAGCTTTGCTTCAAGGAAAATTTTTTTTTAGGAATTATGTTCAGAGATTATTGTTTCAGAAAATAAAACACACCTGTTTATGAATAAAGCTCTTTTCAAATTGTGTGGTATCTATGAATAGCATGTGATTAATACATAAATAGCTCAGGAAAGCCACAAGAACAGCACATGAATATACTTGTATCAGCTTTATCGGTTAGAACCAAATCACCTATACAACGAGTTTTACATAAATAACAAGTAGGCCGAGACAGACTATGGTTTGGAAGTAAATCAAAAGTTACATTGTCACGTATCAGTAAAGTGTATCCAGGTCTTGGGTGTAATAGATTTTTAAATACGCATTTAGTATGAAAAATGGAGTCGCAATCACGACACCAATAAAACCAATTCTTTGAATTTATTTTCTCTTCGCATATCTGACACCAATATGTTGAAATCGCATTTTTCTCACCATAGTATAAGGAGAGAGGATGGTCATCGTATTTGTGGCTCACCAATGTGGGTAACGTAGCGCATGTGAAGCATAAAGTGAATCCGTCACAGTCATCTTGATTAAAACAACGTAGATGCATCCAATGTAACGAGTCACAAACTTTACACCTTAATTTGTTTTTATCGGATGTAAATGAGAACAAATCCCATGTAAATGGGAACAACCAATGTGGATGGCTTTCATGTTTAAATGCATCTATAATTGAAGCACATTGCACATCAATATTGATGTAGTTTCCAGTATACAAGAAACCGGTGCAATAACGTAGACAAGCTCGACAAATAAAATAGTTGTCATGCTGAACTTTAGCACATAAAGTAAGTTCGATGTTGCTAACTGGGTGCCTTTTTCTCATAGGGAGATTAGCGCATGCATCATGAAGTATGAAATCACACTGTGTACATCTGTAACACCTTTCAGAATCAAAAGCAAGGGTGCAGGCATAGCAATGTTTAACTTCTTCAAGTCCTAGTGAAACCTTCAGATTATGTTGATGGCTAAAATGTTTGATTAGGTTTTGATCTATCAATTCGAATGGCTTATCTTTTTCATCTTCGAGTATCCCTTCAAGTTCTCTCCCATCCCAAATGTCAATATGTACTGCACACATTGAATGAACAACATAAGAACAAATCAAGCAAGAGTATGCTCCACACTCTGCATTGACAGGTTCACGGCATACCCCACAAATCCACTTCCACGGGCCAAGAGAAGAAACATGAGACATGCGGTGGTTGTGGCGATTGATGTATATAACACGTGGCAAGGAAATGCATTTTCTATGGATTATGAAACAACATTGATGACAAATACACGGGTAGTCTGAACTGCACAACCCACATGCGTCACACGTGAAGGAGAGCTTCATCGGTACTTGCTGGAGTTCATGCTTGTGTGCCTTAGCTCGGTTAAAAATCAGAGGTTTTCTCGCACATTGGATACATATACGAAAAGAACATTTTGAACATTGATACAACAGTTCCAGCCAATTGCTTTCACATAGACAGCATGACTCAGTTTTTTTGTTAGAGCTTTTGAGCTCCAGAGGGTGTTTATGACGAGAAGGAACGTCGGGGTTGATGCATTCCTCGTGGATATAAAAATTGCAGATATCACATTTGTAACCTTGATTGTTGTTATGGTTATCTTCATAGCATGCGTGACATCTTGATGAGATTTTTGTAGAATGTAGAGGAGTATTGTGATAGTAGGGGCATCGTTCTAGTACCATTTCGTCCAGGGTTGCTATGTTGCACTTGGGTGTTTTTTTACGACAGCTTCTCTTTTCTTTCTGTCTTTTTCTGTGTATTCAAATCTCTATGTTTTCTTCTTTCATGTAAGATTTATTGTATACTAAAAAGAAGAACAAAAAAACAGGAAGAAGAAATTAATTAATTATTCCCTTTTTGGTTAATAGATTTTTATAGTTCAGTTTGTCTTGAATTGATATATTAGATACATTACTATTTTGATAATCAAAACTAACGAATAACTTTACTAGAAAAGGAATAGTCTTACCCTTGCCGAATAATGAGAATCGAGTCCTTTGCCTATTGATTTACTCCATACTTACATATATTCTTTTTTCATATAAATCAATATTCTTTTTTTCCCTAGACTAATGATCTTGAACTACAAGACAAAGAAAAGTATATATACTATTAAAATATAATCATAATTTAAAATTAGTATTATGGCATATGTTATATTACATAAATTGTGATTAAGGATTAATAATTTGTTTAGATTTCATTAAAGATAATTTAGTTTAAACATATAACTAAAAAATGTAGACCATAATAAATCCCATATACTTGATCACATAAAAACATGTACACATTAGTTGCGATAACTATTTTTATAGTATGTTTATTATTATATTTCTTATATCATATTTGTCTCATTTTACTTTTATTAAAATATATATCATTTATGCAATAAAAATCTAATTTTTTGGTAAGTATATGTTATGATTCAACTTTAAAAAATAAATATAACTGCTAAAAATTTATAAGAGCAAAACACATTATTTAACTGATTATCAAATATTAAATTTTTATTATTTTAATTGATTTTTATTTGTCTAAAGTCTATAATTAAACTGATATAGATATAATAAATAATCTAACCTAATAATAAAATAAAGATGCTATGGTTAATATCCATATTATTTGATTATATAATGTGATGGGTTATGATTGATACTTTATGATTTCTTATGGACTATTCGGTCAAACATGCAAAATATTTGAAACCATTGTAAATACCGATTATTATGACGGATTAACTCACTTCAATTATCAGTACTATTAAAATAGAAGTACACATATCTATTAACCGTCAGTCATGTTTTATATTATATGAAATGCTATTAGAATTAATAAAAAAAAATTCATTAATACTAAAATAGTCAAACTAATTATTAACTAATTTATCAACAATATCATTTAGTATTTTTTAATATTTAGACATAAATATATATTTCTTTTTTTACTTACAACATAATCTTAAATAAATATATTTCTCTTTTTAATTTTTTCAAAAATTGATTAAGAAAATCCATTAAATAATTATTATAATGTTAAAATAAATATTTAAATTAATGTTTGATCTACAAAATGAGATATTAAAAATTATATATATATATACATTTCATAATTTACTAATCACTTAAATATTATAAATAGATCAATATTTATGTTATTCGATAATATAATTGATGGGTTGGAATAATATTTTTTATAAAATGATGTCCATTGCGAGTTGTTCTATGATATATACAAAATATTTATACCACTGCAAAACTTGAAAGAAATGATTAACACAATTTGATTACGAAAATATTAAAAATAAACTTTGATTGATGGATTAAAAGGATGAATCAACTCATTTTAGTTATAGAAACATCAAAAATAAACTTAAACCAATACAAAACGGATTAAGTAGATGGATTATCTTACAATGATAATTTTATTGAAAAGTAAAATATTATAAAATTATTTTAAAAATCAGAATCCTATAGTATAGCGCGAGTTAGAATCATGATGTTTTTTTACTAAAATAATTTTGACTAAAATCAAAATATTTTATATTTGGACTTCTACAAAGTAAAACAGCATAAAAAATGAAAAACAAGATGAAAAAAATATTGTTAAAATTTAGTAAATTATATAATACATCTATATTAAAAAAGTAAAACTGCTAACACATCTTAAACTTTCACATCAATAAATATATTTTATCCAAAAAATAATATCAGAAAAAAAAAATTGAAAACCTCCGAGCAAATTAAAAATTAAAAAAAAAAATTTATTATATTTGTATTTTGTCAAAATTAAAAATTAAAACACGGATCAAAATCTAGTGAAGACATTAAAACAATAGTTTCAATTAGGCTGCATTTGGGACTAATTTTTATTCTGGCATGAAGCATAATCTCAGTTAGACTGCTTTTAAGATTCACTTGGAGTGAGATAGATAAATCGATATGGGTATTTCTATGAATGCAATAACTGCTACAACTATCAACCATTATAGCACCACATGGTTCAAATGGTAAAACAAATTGAGAAAGAGTTCTAAAGCAAAAGCAAATGCAGCAAGGAAGTTGATATCGGACTATGGTAGCATTCATAACATAAATTCAAAAAAACTTCTTGTCAAAACCAACTTGGTATTTGGTTCGAAAATAGGGAAAAAATTGTGAGTGGAACAAAGGGATATGATTCCAACGCAACACCCAAGTTCTCTTTAATGCTCTGGATTACCATGCATAACATGCTCTCCACGGGTAATAGAATGCAATGGAGTGCATATACGAATATAACATGTTCCTTTTTACCAAGCCTTTAGAAACTAAAGCTCACCTATTTTTTAATGCATTTTCTCTACTTATATATTGGAGAGACTGGTAAAAGGTATTCTCAAAGATAAACACACATCAAAGTTACAGATTCCACTCAAATTAACCTTCCACCCTTTATACTAATGTACGTGTTTACTCCACAGTCCACATACTTGGAGGGAGAGAAATGGTAGGAGACACAGAGAGCAACCATCAACTATGGATAAACAAATCAAATTTATTCAAAGAAATATGAGGAATAGATTCCTCTCAATTGAGAGATTGGGTGATGACGGATTTGAGGATGGATTAACTTTTTGGTTTTCCACAAGATCTTTTACTATATACTTACGAGTATCATTATTTTTTTACTGCAAAGGCAGCAAATTTTTCTAGATTGATCTTAAGACGCTTACTGTAGAAGATAGTCAAGATGGTATCTAAGAGTTTATATGGAAAAAAGTAGAGTTTCGTGCACATGCTTCTTTGGCAAGAAGATCAGCACATACATTATAACCACAAGGCAAAAAGGATAGAGAAATCTAAACAAACTTAGGATAATGGACAAAATCCTCCTATTCTGAAGTGAAATTTGGTTTTCTTCTTCTTCATCTTCTTCAATCAGTGTAATCAACTGAAAATGATCTGATTCAAAAATCATTGATGAAAAATCCAACCTCAAGGAGTTTTTCATTTCCCATAGCAACGCCTTGAACTTCACCTGAAGTGACTAAGAGACTTGAATGTCCATAAAGGCGCCATAAAGACGAGATCCTGACTCCAACTAGAAAAACCATTTTACACCAAAAAAACAACTAATTGGTTGTCCAAGACGCACCCACTTGACATCTTGATCGAGGCAACGTGATCCTTTCTATTTGTGAGGGCGGAGGTGGTGTTTGTAACATCTCTCATGCATCATTTACCGCTTGGATAACTACCCAGATGTCTATTATATGTGTGTATAGGTTTAGGGTATCTAGGGATATCATATCTTTACCATTAAAATTTATCATTTATCGGCTTCTCGCCTTCCAGATATACCATACAACCCATGGGAACCAAGCAATGATTTTATTTAGAACCCCCCCCCCTTCTTCCTTAGCCCGGAAGGGTAAAACATCAAAATTATCATAGAGAGAGATACTCGAGAACAATCCCGAAGCAGTAGGAATATCGGAGAGATCCCAAGTCTGGAGAGCCAGTGGGTAAGTGAAGAGGAGGTGGTTAATTGCTTCCTCTCCATGATCACACCTCGGACATGAGCAATCATGCCACAATGTCAATCGACCAGTTTACAACATGCGGCTATGCAACCTAACAAACTTGACGCTTTTAGAGACCACACCCTACTTTTTAAGGGAGTAATACTTGGTTCTGAGACCATTCCCCCCCCCCCCATATCATCTTTTAATCGGAATACAAGTTTGTATCCCGATTTAACAAAATAGAGTCCATATTTGGTATGAATCCAGCAATACTCATGTACTTTAAATAAACGACTCGGCCTAACGCTCCGTATTAATGTGATCCTCTGGATTAGAGATCGATTATAAGATATCAAACCTCCATTATTTTTTTTCTACTGATTAATAAGAGTATTCATGTAAAGGTTTGGGTCTCTCTCCACCCCATTATCTTTGGCTGGACGCAAAGGGACTACATGATTCATGGGTCAAACCATAATCTCATATTATATCCCAATCCAATAGTTTTCCACAAACATTCTTTAAGAAGGCTTTGAACTGCAAATAAGCTCCTCCATCCATATAAGAGAAAATTCGAAATACTGACCTCCATTGAGTTTGAAAGCTGATAATATCGACCTTTTAAGACACGCGCCAGGAAGGAGTTGGGGTAGTATAACAGTCGCCAAAGTTACTTCGCAAATAATGTGAGATTAAAGTTTTTAAAATCGCGGAGGCGTAATCCACATTTTTTAAGGGGTATTCAAATCTTATCTCAAGTAATCTAATAAAGGCCTCGATTATTCTGTTTGGTACTCCACCACAATTTTGCTATTGTCCCTTTTAGGTTGTCCAAAAATTTTGGGATAATAAGAAGTAAAACATAACATATGTGGGTAGAGCATGAGCTACCGATTTGATGGGCACTTCCTTTCCTCCCTTAGAAATGATTTTTTTTATCCAGGAGTTTATCTGATCATTTTCCATGTTATTAAGTAGACCCAAAAATATTCTCTGGCAGTCCCAGATTATAGAAATAATTTTATAACTAACATTCAGAGGCTAATTGGACAAAATTCAGTTATTTTCCTGAGACGTTCCGTCTTTGAAATCAGACAAATATTTGTCTAATTTAAATGAGCAACTAAACACTCAAAGGCAAAGAAGTATTTTATAGTTTTTAGGGTAAGAAAGGGTAGAGAAAATGCCTCGAGCCAATGTTCGAGTACCAGGCGCTACGGCGCTGAAGTAATCCATGCTATACTCCCATGAAAATCTCTAACGACCTTCAACAAAAGGGTACCTGTACCCAAAACCGACTGATTATATCATATGCTGCAACATCCCAAAAGCGTTGGTAAAATCATCTAACTTAAAAATTGGTTAGTCTTGTGTTTTTAATTATTTTCACCAAAGTTAAGCATCAGTCTTGAACATAACTAAATGTATCTACTTCTCGTAAAAACTGAATATTACTCATATAATTTGTTATGTAATTTTTTAGATATTTTCTTTTAACAGATTTTAGGATTGGTAACATATATTATTTTTTTATTTATATATCTTATTTATATCTATGTATCTTTTTCGTTTTATAGCTATTAATATTATTATAAATATTATATTATTAATACAATTCAAAAATATTTAGTTATTTTACTATTACATATAACAATCATGTCAAATACTAATTTTAAAATTTATATAATAAGATAATGATAAATTATAAATTTTTAGAAAAATAATTATTTTTATGAAATTATTATTGATTTAAGTTATCAAAAATTATTAATCACATAAAATAGTTCATTTATATTCATAAAAACCTAAAATAAATATTATATTAAATCAATAGGAATATATTAGAAGAATTTATTAGAGAAAAACAAATCAAAAAAATTCTGCAACGCAGATTTCTTGTTTTTTTTTCTTGTAAAATGCAACAGATGTTTATTTCCTCCATCTTTTTTGTGTGATCGAATATAAAGCAAAGAGCTGTGATTGGACTAACAAGAAAATTAAAATGAAGATAACCTTATCTAACGAATCACACTTCCAAGCTCAGAAACAGCCACGTAGGACTCATATCTCCCACTCCTCATATGACATATCTTACGTTTCTTTTCTTCTCAAAGACCAAACTCTCACTGACAACACAAACTCAAACAAGATCGAAGAGGAGAGACAAAGAGAAACTCAGAAATGGCTTCTACCTCCGCTGTGTCATTGGTCATGCCACTCACCCAAAACAGGTCGTCATCGGCCAAAACCATTGCCTTCCTCAAGCCACTGCCTTTGAAGCCATCTAAGGCGTCGTCCTCCTCCTCTTTAGCCATGTCTTCACGAAGGTTTCAAGTGAGTGCATCTAACCTGAAGATGGAGAAGGCTGTGAGCGGCTTAGCTGCGGCAGCTCTCACCGTTTCCATGGTGATCCCAGAGGTTGCTGAAGCCGCAGGCTCAGGTGTGTCTCCTTCTCTCAAGAACTTCTTGCTTAGCATTGCCGCGGGTGGCGTGGTCCTCACGGTTATCATTGGTGTGGTTGTTGGTGTCTCCAACTTTGATCCTGTTAAGAGAGGCTAAAGAGAGAGAGGGAGATATGATCTCTGCCATTACTCATTGTAGTCTGGTATTGATTTGTGAATTCATGTAATATTTCAGCAATGAACTTTTGCATTCTTCTTCAATCTTATATGCTTCTTATATTACTATTTTCCTCACCAAATTTATTGAGGATTAATTCTTATTCCATGTCAAGATTATATTTTGATTCATGGAAACATATATTGGTATAGTTGGTTATATCAAACGGTAAGGGTTTGGTAATAGTTACAAGCTACGTTGTACCGTTTTGTTTTTACCGCTCGTTTGGTTGCCAATCAAGTCCATTGATTTATTTATATGTTAGCTTGGAAATGGCTTTGTAAGTAGCCATATATTCCACAAGTGTCTCTCAGAGTCTCATTATAAACCAGAGAGTTAAGCTCAACAATCTGTTTTCTAACGGCTGAGGAAAGAGATCTTCTAGGAATACACATTTTCTGATGGTGACAGTTATCGCAGAGTGTAGAAACGAGTGAATCACGAGAAAATTGTGAAAAGTGAAAAGAGTAGGCAAATAATGGTGAGTGAGAAAAACTTTGTATCAAAGTGAAAACATAACCCAAATAAAAAAATACCAAATCGTTGATAAATAAAATAGGATGACGAAACCAATACGAAAAGAACATACGATTTATGATCCTTACCTCCAAAACTTTATATTATATTAGAATAACATGAGAAAACTTGTCACCAGTACTGTCCCATAAAGAAAGAACCATCCTCAACGAGTACATAAAAAAGAAAAAGGCTTTCTAAGCCACTGGCATTGCAGGGTAATCTGTGGCCGTTAGCGGAGCTTCAGGCACAAGAGCAGCAGGAGCAACAGCAACCGGAACAGATGTGTGGCTAACATCATCTTCCTTTGGAGAATGGATGATCACAACATCAGGCAACGGTGTCCTCGGTCCTGTTATCCCCTTGGGGTCCCAGTCAAGCATAACCTTCACCTTGATTCCTAGCACTCCCTGCACATGGAATTAATCAGACTCGGGTTACACAAATATATACAAACAAGCTCTACAGACAATGTTTCAAGCAACGGGTTTGCAAGTTATGCAGACAAACAAATATGGCACGAGTAGTATACATTTCTTGTTTACTCACTAAACTAATAGGAACGTTAAGACACTCAGAAGAAACTAACCTGTCTAAGTAGAACATGCCTGACTGCAGAATCAATGTACTCCTTGGTTGGCTGACCAGAGGAAACCATGTAACCGTCCTTGAACTTCATTGACTTAGCACGTGCTGCACGGAGTTTTCCACTGACAATGACCTGCAGGCAAGCATTTGGGTAAGACAAGATGATAAGGACACTGTCAAGCTTAAAAAAGGATAAAAAAATAGTGAGGTCTGTACTAACTTCACATCCTTTAGCTCCACTCTCCATAACAAACCTCAAAACACCATAGCAGGCTCTGTCCAACACAAGATCATGTAATATTTTAACATTCTATAAAGAAATCAAAGCATTTCAACTTTCAAGTAAAGCAAGAAATCCTTGACAGGCACAAATTTTGGATATCTAAGCAATCCATTTAAACAAAATTCCAATTGAGATAATCACAAGTGGTAAATAAGAATGTCCATTAATTGGTACTTAACGACGCAGGCAACACAATCTTCTACACGTGCGTAGATCATCAATTCGTATTTATGCTTTAGGCCATAGATTAAAAGACACTAACAATGATTCAGGATTCTTTCTCTAGTTTAGATTAACCACATTATTACACAGTCTAAGAACAATACAAATAGCAATCTCCAATCTATAAGACGTTATGAATGCTTATTATATTGAAACAGCACTGAAATACGTTTACTAGTACACAATATTACACAGGCCAACAATATGTTTCATAATGCAATACACATTAGCTTATATACACACCACTTAGACTAAGCACTATAAAAAAAACTCCATTCTCGAAAGAAATGACATACCTACGAACAGCAAGACCACCAAGAAGCTTGTAACGGAGAGACTCTGCCTGAGCAATGGCACAGAGACCTCTGTTTTGAACCTTTTCAGCGTAAAGCTCAACACTGTCCTGAGGAAATCTGAATCTCTTTTGGACAAGTGATGTCAGCTCCCTGATTCTCCTTCCCTTCTCACCTAGATACCACAAGTAAACAGAGTATCACACTATAATCCAAACATTCTAGCTATAATGGGTATCCAAAAGCTGAAACTTTTAAAACTTCAACCAGATGTTATGCAAGATTCGGACCAAACTTAGGTGACACTTATACGGTCTGAACGACAGGTTCTGTTACAATGAACCAACTACACAGTTTTGTCTCTTAACCGGGCCGACAAATACATTTTACTTTGAAGCTCAGTCAAAGAGCAAAACTCGGTTCCACTAATTAAAACGGTTTGGTTCGGTTCGGTTTTATTAGCATGAACTAATTAAACGGTTTTCTCTTAACCGGGGTAGACTAAAACATACCGAGAACGTTTTGAGTACGAGTGGCTCTAATGATGATTTCGGTACGCATGGGGGTGACACGGACCTCAACACCAGAGTAACCATCCTCGGCGAGCTCTCTCGTCAAGACCTCGTTTAGCTCGGCGTAGAAAACACCATCCGCAACGAACTATATACAAAAAGTCTTAACATTTTTCATTTGTTATTATTACCAGAGAGAGGGGCAAAGTGAGGATTTGTAACCTTTCTCTTCTTGCTAATCTGAGTCGCCATTCTTGTTGTTTGTTTGCAGCGCTTTGTTCTTCGGGAGGCTGCTGGAGACTAAAAACCCTAGATTCGGAAGATAGCGAGAGGAGAGAAATGACAAATTTGAGTTAATATATATATAATAAAGTTAAAAGGCTTTATCATCTCTTTAGGCCCGAATGTTCTAAACGGCCCNTCTCTTTTTTTTTTTTTTTTTTTAACTTCGAGATAAATAGATAAACTGTTTTTTCTTTCTGTTTTAGTTCTAAGGTTTGCATTTTGCACTTGGGTTAATTTGGTTGATTACCCGAGCTGTAAGCGCACAAGTCTTGCCATTTGTATCATACAAAATGACAATAAAATTAGTATAAAATGATTCAACATCGAAACTATCGAAATATATATAGCATCACAAAAAAGAAGAGTTATGGAACTATCATAATGAGCTCGAACATAGGAAAACCGATATACATAGCTTATGGATGTGGTTATTAAAAGGAAATAATCATCCGCCAATAACCACCGACAATTAAAAGTTTGATTGATTTACCCGCTATTATTCGTTATCATCCGCAAATGCAGCTTTTGCGGATGATAGCGGTTATCAGCGTTTGACAACAATCACAGAAAATGCTTTATACCACTTTGTATCGCTCCAAATCGCTCATAATCAAAAACTGATTTTCGCTAGCGTTTGCGGTTGCGGGTAGATAATAATAATAAAAAAAAATTATGTTTAAAAATAATAAAAATTGATTTAAAATAATATAAAAAATATATAAAATAAGTCAGTTAATAAAAATTTAGTAAATTAAAAATCTTATAAATAATTATTAAAATTATGAAATATATGAATAAATTTGATATTTTCTATTGATTATTCACTAAACACTTATCATAATTTTATATTAATAAAATCTTAAGATTAAATTCTTTTAATAATTAATTTTATTATAATAATATACATTTTTAATATTTTATATAGTTATATAATATGTTTATATTGTTAATTTGTTATTTAACCGCTGTTGCACCCGTTAGTCAACCAGTCATAATTCTCCCGCAAACGCATCAGTTTTCAACCGCTGTATCAGTCGTATGAATTGTTTAATAACGCTTAAAACTGTAACAGCCCGTTTCTGCAAACTCCCGCTACCGCAACCGCTGCGGTTAAACCAGTCAAGCCCTAAATACAGACAAAAGCAATAAATGGTGTTTATACAACAAACAAGATCTTGAAAAACATGTAGGGTAAGAGAGTGGTAGGACATACCTTTCCAGATAAGTTCGCACAATAGATCTATTCTCCTGCTCCTACACAGATTATACATATAATCGGTGAAGAAACTCTTTTTCCATCGGATACTTCTTGCCCCGGCTATGTCGTTATATAGTGGATAACTTTCCTCTTGTTCGATACAGAAAGGGAAAAAAGTGTAATGTATGTATCGAAGAAATTTCTGGAAGATACGCAATAAATGCTGCCGACTGACACACAAAACATTTAGCATCTGGCAGTTTAGATGTTAACTCTCTGTTTACCCTAGACATAGCTTATATTTTTGATATCTGATTAAACAAAACGAAACTTACCGAGCACGTGTATGAATTTTCTCTCGAATGTCAACTGCCCTGAAACCGTCATTTCCCCTCGGTTGACAAGACAGCGAACCCAATTTCAGATAATTTTTCGCTATAAAGCTAAATACATTATTATTATCCAATTTCAAGCTAGTTATCTCTTAAGAATATAACATTATTCTTTTGATAATTAAGTTTAGCATTTTATCTATTTTTTCCTGGTTTTCGTTTTAAAAGTGTTTGGTTGTATATTATACTAGAAAATCAGTCAACGCCATGTGTTTAAAGAAACCTAAATTTGTTAAAATAACCAAAATTTCATTCTTTCTTTCTTTCTCTTCCTATCTCTCTCTACACTCTCTCAAAAAATTTAATTTCTTTTTTTATTTTGATTTTTGGTTATTTGGCAAATTTTTCCTCTTTTTTAACTTCTTATAAAAAAAATATTTTTCTTTAATTTTGCAGTTGGATCAATTTGGTCGATAAATAAAAATAATTTTGTAATTAAGAATATAACATTATTTTTTTAGTAATTAAGTTTAGCATTTGTCTTATTTTTTTCCCGGATTTAACTTTAAAAATGTTTAGTTTTGTATTGTACAAGAAACTCGACCTGTCATGTGCGGATCTGCGACAACTCATTATAAGATAATAAAAAACATTAATCAAATATTTTCAATCACTTCGTTATTGTGCTTGAATCTCTCAATTCATTTCTACTCTTTATGTTAATACAGAATAAATTCTTTGATCATAATAATAAAGGCTGATATTTTATAAAGTACACAGAATGTTTATAAAATAAATAATGATTCTATTATCAAACTAAAAAGTGACAAAGATAAAATAATTTAAAAAGTTCTCTACCTAATTCATCAAAGTCTGGTATCAAGAAATTTTATGACACTAAAAAAAATTATAAAAAATTCTTAAGTGACTCGACTAAAAAAAAGCTTTTACATATCTCACAGTCTCCTATATCACATCGGAACCAAAAATATTATTCCTCGTATGACATATCTTACATTCCCGCCCTCCTTTCTTTTTTTTCTCAAAGACCAAACTCACACAAACTCAAACAAGATTGAAGAGGAGAGACAAAGAAAGACTCAGACAAGGCTTCTATTATCAAACTAAAAAGTGACAAAGATAAAATAATTTAAAAAGTTCTCTACCTAATTCATCAAAGTCTGGTATCAAGAAATTTTATGACACTAAAAAAAAATTATAAAAAATTCTTAAGTGACTCGACTAAAAAAAGCTTTTACATATCTCACAGTCTCCTATATCACATCGGAACCAAAAATATTATTCCTCGTATGACATATCTTACCTTCCCGCCCCCCTTTCTTTTCTTCTCAAAGACCAAACTCACACAAACTCAAACAAGATTGAAGAGGAGAGACAAAGAAAGACTCAGACAAGGCTTCTACCTCTGATGTGTCATTGGTCACAGTGCCGGTCCTGAGGGAAAGCCCAATAAGCATAGACTTCCAACCCTCAATTTATTAAATAAATTACGGTTCTATTTTTTGTAAAGTGTCTTTGATGTAGTGGTATGGCAGATATATGTAATATCACCAATAGACTATTCTAATATCCTATTTGGTTTAAACTAAAAAAAAATTAAAAAAAAAATTAAATAATTAAAAGGTTGGTATAAAAAAAAATGCAAAAAGGAAATAAACAAAAAATCTACTGATCGTATTTGTCATCTTCTTTCTCTTATTAATATCAGTAGTTCTACCTATTTAGCAATTAACATCATAAAAAGCCGTTTCTTTTCATTATTTTCTTTACTAAATCAAATTCAACTTTCTCTTATTTATCACGTGCTCTAAATTTTGGTTCAAAAAGTTTTGACCAGTATCAATTCAGGTTTGTTCAACCTTAATATTATCTAAAGCCTTCAATCTAAATTTAATATATTGTTAATTACTTGTTTCATTAAGTCAGAATTATGTAATTGAATCATGTGGATATTAGCCAATATGTTTTGAATTCTCCACCAAACGTATGAATCATAGGATCATAAGTAAATAAATTATAAAATTGAATTAATCAAACTTAACTTTTGGTTTTTAAATTTAAATTTTTTTAAAACAAAATTTCGTATATCATTTTTTGTATGATAATACATCTATTTACTAATTATTTTAATTGTAGTCCAATGTCTTCAAATCGAATAAAGAAGTGTGATGGGAGGTGCGGAAAAAGTAAGAAAAAGAAAGAGATAAGAAGAATTAACTAAATCGATAGATGGTTCCATGTTGAGGTTTGTAAGAAAATCTGAACCTTCTAAAATTGATGAACCCTTAGAAGAAGAGATCAATAAAATAGTGAAGAAGCGGGTGGTTTAGAAGATGATCAAGCTGAAAACAGTGATGAACATGGCAATGAGCATGAGTGTGACGAAAATGAGAATAAAGATGAGAATGAAGAGGATAAAGCAGGTGATGTTAAGGAATATCAATTAGATGGAGATGCAAATGGTCCTAGAAATTGGAGAAAAGTTGATAATAGAATGAGAGATTATATGATCGAAAAATATCCAATGGCAAGACCCCTTATTAATTTTCATTTTTTTAAGAGATTATATAGGTAGATGTTTTTCTCATTCATCTTATACAAGAGAAATAAGGAATGGAGAGAAGCAAGATAGACGGTGGTTACTTTATTCAAAATTAAAAGACAAAATATTTTGTTTTTACTGCAAGTTATTCACACAAGGCAAACATACAAATCTGTTGGCAACTACTGGATCCAATGACTGGAGAAATGTCTCAAAGATGCTCAAGGAACATGAAAAAGGTCATAAGCATATCAGATGTATGATTCAGTGGATGGAGTTGGAAGTGAGACTACAAGAGAATCAGACAATTGATAAGTATATTCAAGAAGAAATCAACAAAGAGAAAAAACACTGGAGAGATGTGTTATTGAGGATAATTGCATTGGTAAAGGGTTTTGCTAAACAAAATGTTGCTCGTGGAAGTAGTGATAAGGTTCATGAAGATGGTAATGAGAATTTTATGGGCATGATTAAGGTATTTGCAGATTTTGATCCAGTGATGAAAGAACACATGAGACGAATTGATAAGCGTGACACTACAAGAAAACATCCAGATAGCAACGTTCATTTACGACGAATTAAGAACGCCTCATATTAAAAAGGAATGAACAACGAGTTTACGACGAAATATATATTCGTTGTAAATTAATTGT
>OVBI01002262.1:0-21992 GCA_900406495.1 Sisymbrium altissimum | reverse complement strand
CTTTATCATTGTGTTTCAAGTTCTAGAACATTAAAAGAATCCTGATTGACTAATTTGCTTGCATTGCTGATTTCCTGAGAATTACCTGAGCTTGACGTTTTTCTTTATTGATCTTACAAACTGATTTTACTGTATTCTGTTTCTAATTACAATCATTCTTGTTTAGCTTAATTCGATAACTAATAATCTATTAAGTGAATCTTGAGTCTCTATGGAATTCGACCCCTAAGTATTACATCGATCTCTTAATTTGAGAGAGTACCTCTAAGGATAATTTGAGCATATTAAATTTGGCCAAGCAAAAGCATCTTCCATATATTTCTCACAATTATTTATGTGATAATGCTTTTGACTTACTTCACATTGATATATGGGGTCCCTTTTCTGTGGCAACTATAGAAGGCCACAGGTATTTTTTCACCATTGTCGACGACCACACTCGTGTTACATGGGTCTATCTTCTTCGAACAAAGTCTGAAGTTCTGACTGTATTCTCGGATTTTCTGAGTATGGTTGAAAGACAGTACAATGCTACTATCAAGGGAGTAAGATCAGACAATGCACCAGAGCTGCGATTTGAGTCTCTATACAAGACCAAAGGGATCACTGCATATCACTCTTGTCCAGAAACTTCTGAGCAAAATTCAGTGGTGGAAAGGAAAACACCAGCACATACTCAATGTGGCTGGCTCGTTGATGTTTCAAGCACACATTCCTCTGGAACATTGGGGTGATTGTGTCCTCACAGCAGTCTTTCTCATCAACAGACTACCGGCTCCGATCTTAGGCCACAAGTCTCCGTTTCAGATGATAACCCACAAGAAACCGGCCTACAATGATCTACGGGTATTTGGTTGCTTAGCTTACTGTTCTACCTCATCTAAGAATTGACACAAGTTTCAGCCAAGATCAAGACCTTGTGTTTTCCTCGGATATCCTGCCGGCTACAAAGGTTTCAAACTAATGGATTTAGAGACTCAACGTATCTACATCTCTCGCAATGTTGTCTTCCAAGAGGATATTTTCCCGCTCAGTGAATCGTCTGGTACATCGCCGGACTTCTTCTCACTGAATCCTCATAATGATGATCAGTTTCATCAAAATGTTGTAGATATTACAGAAGCTGGTCATGGTTCTATGACTATTCCCGAACCTGATCCCATTCCTCCTACCGAAGCTTCGTCTATGGCATCTAAAAGAGCGACGAAACCACCAGGATATCTCCAGGATTATTACTGTAATATGACCGCAACAGATATTCCTTACCCCTTGGCGGCTTATCTCTCATATGACAAGCTCTCTGAAGGATACAAAGCTTATATATGTGCAATTGCCTTACATCCGGAACCAAGTTCTTTTGCTCAGGCCAAGAAATTCGATGAGTGGATTAAAGCTATGAATGAAGAATTACTTGCGTTAGAAAGTACTCCGACATGGGACATCTGCTCTCTCCCACTGGGAAAACACACCATTGGATGCAAATGGGTCTACAAGGTTAAACCCAATGCTGATAGGAGTTTAGAGCACTACAAGGCTCGGTTAGTAGCAAAGGGGTATACATAACAAGAAGGTATTGACTTCGTTGAGACATTTTCCCCAGTTGCTAAGATGAATACTTTCAAGACTTTGATTGCAGTGGCTGCAGCTAAGAACTGAAGTCTTACTCAACTTGATATCGCCAATGCATTTCTGAATAGGGACCTTGACGAAGAGATTTCTATGACTCTACCTCCTGGCTATACACCTAAGCATGGTGAGAAACTCCCTCCTAATGCAGTCTGCAAACTGAGAAAATCCTTATACGGGTTAAAATAGGCCTCTAGACAGTGGTTCTTGAAGTTTAGCTCTACTCTCCTAGCGCTTTTTTTTCAGAAATCTCACTCGGATCATACTTTGTTCATATGTCGTACCGCAGGCAAGTATGTGGCTGTGTTGGTATACGTAGATGATATTATCATTGCAGCTAATAATGATGATGAAGTTCTTCAGCTCAAAACAGATTTGAAGAATACATTAAAGTTGCGTGACTTGGGTCCTTTGAGGAATTTTTTGGGTCTTGAAATAACTCGTTCTGCATCAGGGATAACTATTTCTCAAAGAAAGTATATGTTGGAAATACTTGAGGATACAGGTCTGCTTGCTTGCAAACCGTCTAGTACCCTATGGACCCAAGCATCACCTTATGTTAGGATAGTGTTGAACCATTTCTTGAGGATCCGCTTCTATATCGTCGTTTGGTTGGCAAAATGATGTATCTGACCATCACCAGGCCAGATATTACATATGCAGTCCACAAGCTTTGTTTGCTCTGCCTCGAAGCCTTCTCATCTTCAAGCTGCATACAAGGTGGTTCACTATCTCAAAGGAACTCTTGGAACGGGTATATTCTAGTCAGCTAAATCTGATTTGGTCCTTAAATCTTTCACTGATTCTGATTGGGGCTCGTGTAAGGATACTCGCCGTTCTATTACTGGCTACTGCATGTATCTTGGTCCTTCACTGATATCATGGAAGTCTAAGAAACAAGATACTGTCTCCCATTCTTCGGCCGAGTCAGAATACAGAGCCATGGGCCATCATGGTGTTCGTGAGATTGAAGATCTGGTTAAGTTTCTACGAGTTTTAGAGGCACCACAAGACAAGCCCGTAGCTTTCTTTCGTGATTCAACTGCAGCTATTCAGATAGCATCAAATGCAGTTTTCCACGAAAGAACCAAACACTTGGAAATTGACTGTCATAAAATCAGAGATCGAGTTTGTGATGGTTTGATCAAACTTTTACACGTTCGCACTGATCATCAACTCGCTGACGTCTTCACAAAACCATTACTTCCCTGTCATTTTCACTCTCTCATTGGCAAGATGTCGTTAACTTCAATCTTCTCGCCTTCTTGAGTGGGGATATTAGAGTATTGATTACCGGTTTACTATCTTTGGTTCAATCTAAGCTGGTTTAGTCTCCCTATATATAAAGGAAAACCAATTGTATTCAGTGACGATGAATAACAGAATTTTTTTTCTCTCGATGTTTCTCTTCGTCATCTTTCTTGTTACTTTCCTAATAGACGGAAACGGAAACGAGAGGCTTGCAGGTTCACCAGGAAAGTTTCAAACGAATCCGCCTCTGTTCTCGATTTCATCCTTCTCCATGTTCGCCTCGTGATCAAATGAGAGTTGCTTGGCAACACCATCTTTACAAACAACAGCTCGAGAGTCGCCAAACGTTAGCGACCAGCAGCTTCTGACAATTGATTAATATCGAAGTCACAGCAGTCGAACCGCCTTTTCCCAAATCAGATGCCTTGTCCAGAATCGTCATGTCCGTTATATAATAAGCTTTCTTTATCGCTTTCTCGGGTTCTTGCCAGAAATTCGGCTACCTAGTTAAAAATGGACAAGAACATATATTAAGTCGGATGTTCTCAAGTGGAAAAGAGACTTCTAGGCAGTTTAAAGAGAACTCCAGGCGTTACCTCTCAAGATGTT
This sequence comes from Sisymbrium altissimum, assembly GCA_900406495.1. Taxonomy (NCBI): domain Eukaryota; kingdom Viridiplantae; phylum Streptophyta; class Magnoliopsida; order Brassicales; family Brassicaceae; genus Sisymbrium; species Sisymbrium altissimum. The sequence continues at coordinate 18,506 of OVBI01002262.1, read as the reverse complement.
CTCGAACAAATGGGTGCACAAGTAGTCAGGGATCTCGTGGCTAAGATGGCCATCGAAGATAGCAAAAAGGCCAAGCCCATTGTCATCGACTTCTTTAAATTTGGCAACCACGTAATCCTCCATCTCGTGGAATGCTTTCCCTTTCACCAAGTGAAAACCATCTGTGATCAGCTTCGACATCTTGTTCTTACCTTTCCCTGAATCTGCAGAAGCAGACGCACCAAGCCCAACTTTCTCCTGTACCAACGATAATCAATAACAGAGCCAAATTTTCTTATTAGAAAATACATTTATACATTTTTTATTGTTGTCACTAGATTTGATGACTGAGAGTGTTCAACCCCTTGTATATCTAGCTAGTATCGTAAAATAGCTACAATCGACCAAACTCAATTTGAGATTTCCAACAAGCTTATCTGTGAATCTAACGGATAGTGTTACATGAAACCGCGCTATACGTTCTACCAAATCCATTTTTTAGACCCGATTCGTGAAGAACTGTGTTTTTTTTTTTGCTGTTAATATCATTAGAAAAATGAACAAGAGGGTAGAACTGTAAAATGGGCGGGCTGACCATGGATTAGCCCAGTCCATATTCTATATGGAAGGACATGGTCATACCCATATTTAAAATGGACAAAATGGACATCTACACAAATGGACATCAATTTTAAATGGATAATTTGAACGAGACCATATATCTTATGGGCATACCATATTATTAAAATTTAAAATCCGGTTTGACTTAACCGAATTAAATCACAAAAGTTTAATTGTCTTTGTTGAGAACTCTCGTCCTCTCGAATCTCACCGTCTCGTTCCTCACCCACCATCGTTCTTCTTTCCCAAGTCTCGTCGTTCATTGCTTTCCTCATTCTCTCAGTCTCTCTCAGCCTCAGTTTGCTGTTTTTCAGGTTCTCTTTCTGAACTTTTCTTTTTGTTTCAATCGCGTTTTGGGTTTTCAGATTCTGAATTCGAACTACGCAATGGACCATTAACACGAGTTTTTGCGTAATCTTTCAGAGGTAGAGAGGAGTCACAAGTGTTTTCCATCCGAGCTAGAGTGGAAAAGAGGAGAACTGATATGTAAGTTTTTGACTCCATTTGCTGAAATGACAAATCTAATTTCGGGTTCATCATATCCCACTTCAAACTTGTATTTTCTCCAAGTTTGGAAGATTGAGAGTTGGCTGAGAGAAAATGAGTTTTCTGATGATGCTGTTATTGCTGGAATGGTTGAAACAATGAGGCTTAAGTTTGACAAATATTGGGAAGACTGNATATCCCACTTCAAACTTGTATTTTCTCCAAGTTTGGAAGATTGAGAGTTGGCTGAGAGAAAATGAGTTTTCTGATGATGCTGTTATTGCTGGAATGGTTGAAACAATGAAGCTTAAGTTTGACAAATATTGGGAAGACTACAGTGATATTCTAGCAATTGCAGCGGTATTTGATCCAAGAGTGAAGTTTACATTCTTAGAGTACTGTTTTACTACATAAGATGGTTATACAAGTAAGGATAAGTTGGATCATGTGCGTGCAAAGATGAAGATGCTTTTTAAAGCCTATGAGAAAAGTCCTAGTGAGGCCAATGCTTCCACTTCACAAGAAAGGATTACACAAGAAGCTATTCCAGAAGGATATGATGTAGAATATAGTTTGATTATTAGATGATTGCTTAAGTTGTTGTTAGGTTGGTATTATTAGATGATTGCTTAAGTCTTTGTGGTTGTATTATATTAAGTGATTGAACATGTCTTTGTGTTTTGAACATGTTCAGGGGTTTTATGCATTTTTTTCTCAAAGGGTGGGTGGAAGTGGAAAATCGACTTTGGATTTATATCTAGAGGACCCAACGTTGGATATAATTGCTTTTAAGAGTTTGAATGTTTTGACTTACTGGAGAGATAACTCAAACCGTTTTAAAGAGTTGTCGACAATGGTGATTAATATTCTTAGTATTCCGATTACAACAGTAGCATCTGAATCATCGTTTAGCATTGGAAGTGGAGTTCTAAACAAGTATAGGAGGTATCTCCTACCTATGAATGTCCAAGCTCTTATTTGCGCAAGAAACTGGTTGCGTGGATTCCAGGAAGTTGGTGAAGAATTCAAAGTTATTGAAGAGGAGGAGATGGCGAGTGAAGAAGCTCAAGGTTGAAGAACCTCAAATACCTTTAAGGTAAAGCTCTTAACTTGTGTTTAAACTCTGTTTTTTTCCTTTTTTGTTGCAATGTAGCTATTGAGTTCAGGTGAATCATAGAGAGACACAACTAGGTTTCAGATTGCAGATTGTCAATGAAAGCTTATAATGGTTGCAGATTGCCAAAGAAACATGAGACGTCTTCGCAGATTTTCTTTTGTTACTTTATGGTTGTTAAAAACTCATTTGTATTTTGCACATTTGTCTACTTTGTATTTTGCACTTTTGTTATTCTATGGTTGTTAAAAACTCATTTCTTTTGTTATTCTATGGTTGCAAACGATTTCATCATCAACAGACGTCATGAAAAGAAAACAATAACATTTATTTCGCCAAATATCAAATTGGTCTTAAATGGGTTAATGGACAAGCGCATATTTAAAATGGTTTAATTGGACATGGTTATAATTTGGACACTGTAGAACACACCCATATTTTGTCTATAAAAATATGGACTATATGGACAAGGCTTATATGGGCTTAGCCCCGCCCATTTTACAGCTCTACAAGAGGGTAATACAAGTTGACCTATTTTAAAAATGCTTCTTCGACAAGAAAATTAAAAACAAGGAGAGCATTACAAGAGCAAAGAGCTAAAGAGCAAGAAAGAGCTATCGTATCCAGCGCAGCATCAAATTTGAGAAATGCAGTTTCCATATTCTCCCTGAGATGATGTTGCGAACCTCTTTATCCAGGGTTTTAAATAGAGCACAGGCTACTTTCCTGATCTGATTGTGGAGGATGTCATTTCGATGTCTCCATAGGTGATAAACGGTCGACTGGACAACCACTTTTCTCAAAGTTGAAGGCGCAGCATCTGACGAGGATCTCATCCACGAGATCAGTTCTGGCCAAGAAGCAAAGAGACGACCTGAAGGATCAAGCCTCACCATGATCATACGCCAAATCTCAGAGCTGAAAGGGCAGGAGATAAGGAGGTGGTCTCTAGTTTCAGCTGCAGGTCCACAAACACAGCTGTCTGTGATCCGTGAAGAACTATCTACTCAAACTTAATGGAATATGATCTTCTACTAAAACATTCACCAAAAAACAGACTCCACAAATCCATTTCCAACCCAGAACCTATACTGGAATATGATCTTCTACTATGTAGCAAAGGACGACCACTATGATCTCGCAGCAACCAAGATACCCCACCATTCACGGTAATTATTTACCCATGAAGAACCCACGTTACACTTGACAAAATCCCTCTTTGGACGTCGTCACCTCCAAGCTTCGGGAATGAATGTGAGAATATGTCATTATCCAGATCTGTGTCAGAACCATTAACCCTTCTTGAATCGGGATTTGCCCAAATATGCCAAGCTTGTTTGCAAAGGAGAGCTTGAGGCCATGTTCGTTTCGTAAGGAGGATGAGATTTCGAGATACAGCGTCTAAACGCAGTAACTAAAAGCAATAATTAAATGATGTTCGTTTATGATTTTGATTATGCATCCTCAAAGTATCTAAATGCAATTACGTTTATTTCTATATCTATATTTAGACGCGACTTATGTTAAATGACCAAAAACTCCTTATTTTTTTATTTATTCTATATATATATATATATATATATATAAACTTAAAATAAAACTAAATGATTCTATAATATTTAAATTTAAATTGAAAATTTATAGTTTTTTATGAGGAAACAGGATTTTACGATTTTGTCGGAAAAACGAGATTTTACGGTATTGAAGGAAAACGAGATTTACAATTTTGACGAGAAAACGAGATTTTACGATTTTGCCGAGAAAATGATAGTTTACGGTTTTGGCCGGAAAATGAGATATTACGATTTTCGCGAGAAAACGAGATTTTGCGGTATTAGCGAGAAAACGAGGTATTACGATTTTGGCGGAAAAACGAGGTCTTACGGTTTTGGCGGGAAAACGAGTGCTTACGATTTTGGCGGGAAAACGAGATTTTACGATTTTGGCGGGAAAACGAGATTTTACGATTTTGGCGGAAAATGAGGTCTTATGGTTTTGGCGGGAAAACGAGGTTTTAGTGTTTTGGCGGGAAAATGAGGTTTTACGATTTTGGCGGGAAAACGAGGTTTTGCAGTTTTGGCGGAAAAACGAGATTTTGCGGCTTCGACGGGAAAACGAGGTTTTATGATTTTGAAGGAAAACGAGATTTACAATTTTGACGGGAAAACGAGATTTTAAGATTTCGGCGGAAAGACGAGATTTTGTGGTTTTGGCGGGAAAACGAGGTCTTATGGTTTTTGCGGGAAAACGAGATTTTACGGTTTTGGCGGGCAAACGAGGTTTTGCGGTTTTGGCGGAAAAAACGAGATTTTAAGATTTTGGCGGGAATACCAGATTTTACGGTTTTGGCGGGAAAAAGAGATTTTGCGGTTTCGGTGGAAAAACGAAATTTGCGGTTTTGATAGGAAAAATGAGATTTTGCGGTTTTTGGTGGGAAATCGAAATTTTACGTGTCGGGAAATTGAGATTTTGCAATTTTGACAGGAAATTGAGATTTAACTGTTTTTGTGGAAATTTTAAACTTTGCGGTTTTGGAGTTTCTTTTTTGTTTTGGCAGAAACTCAAGATTTTACGATTTTTTAAAAATAAAATTATTTCTATTATTTTAAAAATAATATTATTGGTTAATAAGGGTGTTTTAGACTTTTATTAATTCTGAATGAGTTTAGTGTAGTCAGATGCACCAAATGAACTCATCCAGAAATTCTGATTTTCTTTGATGAGTTTTAAAAACGCGTTTGAATACTGATTTTGTATCATGATCTAAATTATCATTAAACGAATATGGTCATTCATCTGCATCCAGATAATGCATCTAACTCACCAAACGAACAGAGCCTGATTGAACCAAGTAATGTCATGGAAACCCAGACCCCCAAATTCCTTTCGTTTGCAGAGCTTTTGCCAAGATACCCAAGGTATTTTCCTTTTCTTATTCTCAGAACCCCACCAGAACTCAGTCATCACACTTGTCAATTTTGCACATAAATCCTTGGGAAGTTTAAAACACGACATAGCAAAGACTGGAAGAGCTAAACCAACAGATTTTAAAAGAACCTCCTTCCCACCTTGTGACAACGTCTTAGAGAAACCACCATTGAGTCTTGCTTGAGCCTTTTCCTGGCTAAAATTAAACAATTTTCGTTTTGATCTACCTTTAACACACGTTCTTTTTGCACAAGCTTTATTTTCTTTGCATTTTCATTGTTGTTTTTTTATTTTTATTTTTCCAGTCAAAGAAGGCTTAAACCCTAGAGCTATTTATTTTACAAAGTCTTTTTAAATCAAATTCGAAAATTCTCTTGCAAGTTTTGAGTTTTTTTTAGAGAAAAAAAACTAGAATATGCTTAAATTGATGTTAATTATTAGATTAGATTTGTTTTTTAAAAAAAAAATATTTGTCTAAATAAATGGCTATATTACACTTTAAAACTTTGGCAGGAAAAAAATAATTACCATTTATGCCATTACTTTTTCATGTTATTAAAGAAAACTCAATATTTACGAAACTACCACCGAATTTTCGAAAAGAAAAATATTTTCATTAATTATCAGTTTTAATTATAATGATTTTCCAGTTAAATCAAATCAGTTTGTGTACTAATCTCATTATTGATTAATTATCCTTTTTAAGTATATTATGTGACTAATGTTTGTCACTTTTATGTCAATAATTATAACAGACTAAAACATTAGTATATTAGTAGAAAACTGCGACATATTTGTTACTCTTTTAAGTCACAATTTGTGATAATATTTTTTGGTCATTGATTTGTATCAAATAGTCAAAAATATTTAGTTTTTTCATTGTCACAAATTGGAATTCACCATCAAGTCACAAGTTCGTAACAATTGCAACAAATAAGAATTGTCACAATTATATTACGACTATTACAATATTTATTTTTGTCATTAATTGTGACAAATATTAGATATATTTTATTTCATCAGAATATTGTGATGAAGTAGTTACTATGTTGTAACATATAATTGTACTCACAAATACGCTCTGATATGTCACAAATTTGTTACTGATATGTCACAAATTTGTTACTGATAATTTTAGTCACTAAAATTTCGTCACAATATGACTATTTTCCTGTAGTGTGATCTTTCAACTTAGATATCTCCTGCTCAACCCAAAACATTTCTTTATTTTCCTCGATGGCTATAATAGTGGTCATCAAGTTCACCTCTTATTGCTTGAAAGTCCTCCATAATAGCCTCATCCCACCACTTGATAATATGGGTGTCACCATTATATATAAACAAATACACCAATAAAAACATGTTTATAATCAAATAATAAATACACATAAATATATAAACCACACAGTCTAAAAAGTTTATTGTTCTTGCATTCAAAGAAAAGTCTTTCAGGATTCTCATCGGATGATTTAATTAGAGTTTCCAACCCGCAAAAACATTTATCAGGAATTCCAAATTTTCGCTGACGAAAAGAGTTCACTTCGGGTACACCACTATTCCACAAAGACACGGAACTACTGGATGGCTGACTGTAGTTGTATCGCCCCATCGCTGAGTGTAAAATAAACGGTAAATTATGAGTATATATATATTTTCGAACAAAAATAATTAAAGCGTTATAAAATGAGAGGAGAATACTTATCCATCCTTGAATTTGGAAGACGGAAGACAATTTGTACTAGATAATAGAAGAAAAATGTAAGAAACGACCTGTAACACATTTAAAACCAAATAGCATACGACAACCACATAAAAGGGGACAGCGGAACCTCACAAATAAGGGGAACCGCAACATGAAAGACTTTGATTATTCCCAAACCATCTCTTTCTGGCAATTAAATGGCAACTAAATGGATTATTGGCATTTCATAACGAGTGGTAGAAATTTCTCAAATTAAATTTACTTAGGTTATCTCTTTTTGACGTAAGATCTGTGACGTAAGCATTAACAAAAATTTCCACATGAAAAGACATTGACTCTCAGACCACTCCACGTGAATGACTTTGATTATTCTTAGACCATCTCCTTCTGAAGAGGCAACTAGATGGATTAATGGCACTTCATAACGAGAGATCAGAATTAGTTAGGTTCAACATCGATCGAAGTGGTAAGACCTTGTACGAATAAACAAAACTGCCACACACAAAAAATATAGAGCTTAGAAGATGTCCAGAAAAAGGAAAAGATAATTAATCATCTATATGATATATATCTTTGAAGTATATTCTTTAGTACTTAAATACTATTTTAAAAAGATGGTGTCAACACATTACAGACGATTATTAAACAATAACTGTAGAGACAATTTTTAATGCACTCAATTTTTATTGGGGGAATTGCTTTCTTTTATACATTTATTTTGGTCTTGAATACAAAATTAAACCTTATATTAGACATTTGACAAAAATGACAACTAAATTGAGTGAAATTATAGTTGATTCCCTTATAATCAAATAAAAACAGAACTGGAAACGACAGATGTAACTCCGAGAAGTCTGCACATAAGGTCATTCAGGTTGATTACAAATAAAGTCAACATGGTAAACCTATAGAGAAGTCTACTCTGTAATTATATCTTAAATTTTAATAAAACAATTATAATAATTTGATAAAAATTATGATCAAATAATAACCACATAGACTAACTTCATCCATATAAAATAAATTTACATATAAATAAGTCAATTTAAATTAGGAAATATTGATTAAACTATAAATATTTGATTTAGGGATAGTTTAGGTAGACTTTTTCTAGAAGTTTTCTAAGTAAACATGTAAAGAAGTCTGCTATGTAATTATATCTTAAATTTTAATAAAAAATTATAAAAAATAATTTGATAAATCTATTGATCAAATAATAATTACATAAACTAACTGCCTCAAAATAAAATTAATTTACATTTAAATTCGGCAATTTAAATGTAAAAAGGTTGAGTATGTTGATTTTGAGTTTGTTTACGTAGACTTCTCAGTATGTCAATTAGAATTAGACTTCATTTTTCCATCTACTAATTTAACCGAATTTAATCTAACCGACAATTGAACCTAACCGACATTTTAATCTAACCGAATGCGTACCGATTTCCAGATTTTAATCTAACCGGATACTTTAATCTTACATAAAGCTCTCTCTAGGTTTGTCAACCCTAGTTTTGTTAAAAAAAATTGTGTTGTGATCGTTCTCGTCCTCTCTCTCCAAAATTCTCTTCCGCATCTCTGCAGGTTCCCCTTATTTGTAAGGTTCCGCTGTCCCCTTTTATGCGTGGTTGTCGTATGCTATTTGGTTTTAAATATGTTACAAATCGTTTCTTACATTTTTCTTCTATTATTTAATACAAATTGTCTTCCGTCTTCCAAACTCAAGGACAGATAATGCTTTAACTATTTTTGTTCGAAAATATATATATACTCATAATTTACCGTTTATTTTATACTCAATGATGGGGCGATACAGCTACAGTCAATCATTTAGTAGTTTTGTGTTTTTGTGGAATATCATTTTTGTCAAATGTCTAATATAAAATCTAATTTTGTATTCAAGACCAAAATAAATGTTTAAAAAAAAGCAATTCCCCCAATAAAAATTGAGTGCATTAAAAATTGTCTCTACAGTTATTATTTAATATTCGTCTGTAATGTGTTGACATCATCTTTTTAAAATAGTATTTAAGTACTAAAGCATATACTTCAAAGATAGATATCATATAGATGATTAATTATCTTTCTTTTTTCTGGACATCTTCTAAGCTCTATATTTTTTTTGTGTGGCAGTTTTGTTTATTCGTACAAGGTCTTACCACTTCGATCGATGTTGAACCTAACTAATTCTGATCTCTCGTTATGAAGTGCCATTAATCCATCTAGTTGCCACTTCAGAAAGAGATGGTCTAAGAATAATCAAAGTCATTCACGTGGAGTGGCCTGAGAGTCAATGTCTTTAATTTTCATGTGGAAAATTTTGTTTATGCTTACGTCACAGATCTTACGTCAAAAAGAGATAACCTAAGTGAATTTAATTTGAGAAATTTCTACCACTCGTTATGAAATGCCAATAATCCATTTAATTGCCAGAAAGAGATGGTTTGAGAATAATCAAAGTCTTTCATGTTGCGTGCTCTGAGAGTCGATGTCTTTTTATGTGGAAAATATCCCTTCGGTAGAACTCACCACAGAAGCTAGCTTATGAGTGATGGTGCCCTTATATCTTTGCATGACGTCGTTTTAGTTAATATCAAACCACTCATTGCATGCATATATACAACATTCTTATCACAAAGTCTTTCATAAGGAAAAATGAGTGGTTCTGACACTAGTATAATCGAAGCCATTCATATGCAAGGTAGCTGACTAAAGGCTTTATGTTTTGTATTTAAGTATGTGCTGCAGGAGCAAAAAGTAATCAAAAACGAACTGCATGTGGAGGTAGCAGAAGCAGACCCGTTAGCCTGCTATAAGGCAAATAAAGCTCTTGCTTCAAGCCACAACATATATAGTTAAATACTTCAACTTTGAGTTGGTAACTTAATTAGTATATTCTAATTCGTTCATTTCCTTGTTCAACATATTTTCTATGTTAATCATATTCAATGATTTAAGCGCTTTTGTATTTTTTTTTTTAGTGTTACTACTTATCACTAATATTTATATAGAAGGCTAAATATTAATTGTGCTTTAGGCCACTGGAAACTAAGGGACGACACTGAGCAGAAGCCTGGATATCCAGTGAAGGTATGTCGTTTATAGTGGATGTCAATAGAGTATCAAATATGGAAGTTAAAGGTGAAAATCTAAGAGAGAGCTCGAGTGCGAACACTCAAGCTCAAACTATCTATGAGAAATTGAAGAAGGCGGCTGAATATGGGGATATACAGACACTCTACAAGTTGATAACAGAAGATCCAAACATTCTATGTCACTTTGATAAAGTGCCTTTTTGTGAGACGCCACTTCACATTGCAGCTGAGAAAGGGAAAACTCATTTTGCCATGGAGTTAATGACCCTGAAGCCGTCGCTTGCTTCAAAGCTAAACGGATCAGGTTTCAGCCCAATGCATATAGCCCTGCAAAACAACCACATCCGAATGGTGAGAGGGTTTGTGGCAATCGACAGCAGTTTAATCAGGATCAAGGGAAGAGGAAGGATTACTCCTTTGCATCACGTGGCTGAAATAGGTGATGCAGAGTTGTTGGGTGAGTTCTTGTTTGCTTGTCCTTCTTCCGCAGAAGATTTGACAACTAAGTGCGAGACTGTTGTGCATGTTGCCGTGAGGAACAGCAACCAACACTTGATGGCATTTAAGGTTCTATTGGGATGGCTCAAGAGAGTAAACAAGAAAGAAATCTTGGACTGGAAAGATGAAGATGGCAACACAGTCTTCCATATTGCTGCATCCATGAATCAGACTGAGGTAAAAATGTCTATCTTATCCCATTTAGTTTCTCCTTTTCCTCAGACTTTACACTTTTCAATTTAGTTCTTGCAAAAGTACATGGATTTCTGTATTTGTGAGGCGTGCTCGACTTTTGCAGGTAATGAACTTGCTGCGTAAAACCGTTAAAGTAAATGCCAAGAACTTGGATGGCAAAACCGCGAAGGACATACTCCATGGTCTCCAACCTTCTAGTTTCCATCAACCAAGAAGATTTTTCTACAGAGTTAAAGAAAGACTACTTTTTCGTTCCACAAAGACACTTGGAGAATACTTGAGCAAAAATATATCGTTTATGGAGAAACGGAACAATCTCTTGGGGCTGAGCAACTTGAGCTTGACTAGAGAGCATTCTGTAAACACTAGCGATCGCCGGGATGCAATACTTGTGGTGGCTATACTGATAGTAACTGCTACATACCAGGCCGCTCTCAGCCCTCCTGGCGGATTTTATCAGGAGGCTAAAGAAGATGATCCTCACTTCCCTGGGCAGATGACTATGTTTTTTTACGATGGCTTATTTTTTCTTGTCCTCAACGGGTTTGCCTTCTTAACATCTCTCTATGTTATCATTACTCTCATAATTGGACTCCCCATGTGGCGGTTAATCTACTTTTCAACGGCGGCTATAACTATGGCTATGATAGCATCATACAGAACTATATTCCCGTATGCTCCTCACGAGGGCAAAGGTACTGCAGCACAGGTGATCTTCATCACGGGATTCCCATTCATTGTAGCAGGGATGTTGTTAGCTACTTTCATGGCATTCATTATTCATAAACGCCGTCGGAACCGAGTGGACTTCCCGGCGAACTGCTTCAGCAGATCTAATGCAGCGCATCGTGGCTATCTTTTATTATTTGGTGGGATTTTGCTTTCCTATGTGGTTTATTCTTTAATGCCCAAAGACGGTGACCCTGGTTCTGAAGCTTGAGTTATGTCTGTGTGTTGAAGTCTTATAGTTTTCCTTCCTTATCCATGTTGTTATCAAAAGCATTTCTTCGTTAAGAGTTGTTTTTAATAATTTAATGAGAAAAGATTAGAGCAGGATTAATGGTGATTTCTTAAAAGTTTTTTAACAAATGAAATAATATGAAATATTAATTAAATATTACCTAAGTTTCTTAAATTTAAAGAATTCATTCCAATAGTATATCAAATAAGAAATTTTTGGAATGAGTTTTCCAAATTTAAGAAACTTATCATTAAACAATAATATAAACATATACATATACTCACACTTTATTTAAGAAACTTATGTTAAGAATTATACAATAATCATGCTCTTAGGGCTACAAATAGAGAAAATACTAAAATAAGTCGTAAAAAAAAAATTAAAATAGAGTTAACTTTTTGTCAAAAGACAATTAAACCAACTATACTGGTTTAAATCACATATCTGCGATTAGTAATTAATAATTGAAACTAAAAAGAGAAATGTCTATGTTATTATTTGAAAGGTCATTTTAAAAATTACTATAGAAAATGTTTTAATTATGAAAAATGCAATTGGAGTAATGGAAAAAATGTGTTTGGCAACATATGTAATTAAGGTTATAACCCACTAAAGATATTGAGTCAACTCAGCAACTCACTTTGACCCGACCCGAAATCCAAAAAAGACATGCAGATCTTATTTGAAAATTAAACTATTCACAATGAATTTGAAAATTTCATTGGTTAAGTCAAATAACCAACTAAGGCTAATTTTAATCTAAGTCGTTGATTTTATACGTTATATTTGTAGACGTTGATTACAAACAATCCATTTCAAACACGATTTATGTACCTCATTTTAAAGGGACTTAGTGGGAGTTGAATTTTTAATGACTTTTAAAATTTCCATATACTATTGTTATTGGTTTATGAATTTTAAGATTCTTACTAAAATCTACTGTTATTGGTTTGATGATTTTTTTATTCCAGATAAAGTCTATTGTTATTCAAAAAGTTTTGGTTTTTAAAGATTTTATAATTATATTAAAATCTAGTGTTATTTGGAGTTGGATTTTAAACAATTTAACTCATTAATCAAGACTTTGACAATATTGTCTATGTCCCTAAGATTTTTAAAATCATTATCAATAATTACTTTATAGATTTTCTAAATATACACAACTTTTTACAAGTCTTTCCAAATTTAACAAATCTTTTAACTCTAAAAATTAACAAATTCTTTATAAATCAAAATCCCACTAAGACCCCCTTAAGCAGTTTTCAGATTCTATATGATTTGGTTTTTAAATACCAATATATTTAAGGAAAATTACTAATATTTGTTAGGTTTTAACTGAAGATATTCGACATTCCTTTAAAAATGCCACTAAATTAGGAATTATATAATCATATCCCTAAAATATAGCATAAATCTCATATATTATTTTAGTTTGCTTGCTACACCATCTAATTCTCACCATACCTTATATAAACCGATGACCAATGGTTATATCTACTCATTCAAAAAATTCAGTCGTTCATCATTTCTACTACGTGCAAATTAAGAAAACACATTGTGTTCTCTTACTCATCTTTTTTTCCTCTATATTCTTAAGAAATAGTTTGCATTAGATCACAATTAGTGTTATTTGTTTTTGGTTTTTTTTTTTGTGTGTGGTTTTCATCATTTTTGTTTTGAAGTCGTGTAGTTTTCATCATTTATTTGTCCCAGTTTTTGTTCCTATGTTGAAACATTTGATCTTCTGATACCAAATTTTAATAACTTACATATATATATCTTCTTGTATAATAGTGACACTTAAATCAAGAAAATAGTTGTTTATTTATGATGTGTAAAAGAGAATACTATATTTAGTATATGTTCTTAATTATGAGACTTATTTTTTTCAGCTTCAATTTGAAGTGTTTCTTCGGTCTTTTCGTATCAAATTCACTGACCTACAAAAAAATACAGTTCATAAAAACTTTGAGACACAATCATTAGGCATTTTGAAAGCGTGTAATGTTATAAACCGATGTGGATTGTAATCACTATTTGATTTTGTCTGGATTAGTCTTTAACCGGTCCGTCCTATTTCCTATTTTTATTAGAAGTAGTATTCCTTATTTTATCAGGATTACCTTTTATGTACTTTTATTTTCTTTTTAGGAAAAGGAAAAATTTACTTTCCTTTTCCCATTAGAATTATGAAGTTTCCTTTTCTCCTATGTATTAATCCTTATATAAAGGACATATTATCAATACAAGAGACACACGAAATTCCCCATTCTTTCTCTCTAGTTTACAACACATTATCAGCACGATAGTCTATAAAACCCTAAGCTAAAACCCTAAAAGTCCGACCAATAAAAAGCTCAGCCGCCTCCATCAAATTATCCAGAAACCCACTGAGGTTCTCTCAACCCACTGAGGTTCTAAGGTACAACCAGAAGGTGCAATCCTCTCTTCCTACTTAATCTGATCTGAGGTTCTAAGGTAACTCTTATAAACCGTAATAGCCATAAACCCTAAAATTCATAAAAACCTTAAAACCTTAATCCTGAATCTTGATAGCTTTGTTAAATTGTTTGATTGATTGATTGACTTGATCATAATTCATAACTGTTTATTTTAATGAAACCAAAATTTTGTAATCAATCTGAAAATCGAATTTGATTGCATAATTTAATAGAAACCGACTGCTAGGTTGATTAAAACTCACTGATTGTTTGATTGTTATAACTGATTGATTGTTTTAAGATTGAAATTGCATGATAAAGTAATTGACCTAGTAAGTTCTATTTAAAATCGAAATCTGATCAAGCATGAATCCTTTAGAATTCGTATGCTAGGTTTGCATAATAATCATATAGGCCTCGAATGTTAGGAATGTCTTATTTGATCATTAGATTTGTTTGATTAGCATTAAAGTTGGTAAACTTGATTTCAGATGTCAAAAATTAACAACTTAGATGTTTCTACCCTAAATTTATATGGAGATAATTATTTACAATGAGCATTGGATACTAAGATCCTCCTAAAGTCAAAAGGACTAGGCGAATGTATCATTGAGGATAACGAAATAAATAGATACAAGGCAATCTTAATCATTTGCCATCATCTTGCTGAGGGTCTCAAAAACCAGTATGTAACTATTGAAAATCCTCTGGACCTTTGGAAAGAGTTGAAAACAAAATATGACCACCATAGAATGGTGTTATTACCAAAGGTCAATTATGATTGGAGAAATCTCAGGTTCCAGGACTTCAAGTCCGTGGAAGAATATAACTCGGCCATGTTTAAGATAGTTTCAACATTGAAATTGTGTGGTGAGGAAATAACTGATAAAGATATGCTAGAGAAAATTTTCTCCACCTTCCACACAAGTAACGTATTGTTACAACAACAATATCGTGAAAAAGGCTTTAAGAGATACTCAAGTCTTTTCTCATGCATATTACTGGCCGAACAAAACAATGAGTTACTAATGAGAAATAGTGAGATGAGACCTCCTGAATACCGAAGATGATTTTGATCATGAACAAGATGATCTTATGAAATATGAAATTTCTGATTGCCTAAAATAACCAAGTTGATTTCGACACCAAGTTTTTGTTATGTTTGCTTTCATGCTTTCCTTTAGTTTTATCTCTTTGAATTTATTTTTACTGTTATTGCTTTGAACTTAATAAAATAAAAGAATGCTTTCACTATAAAGTCTCATATATTTGTGATGGATAGTGGGTCAAGCCACACTATTTTAAGAGACAAAAAATATTTCATTGATCTTACACTAAAAAACGCCAATATAAATAACATAGCAGGTATGGCCAATCTAATTGAAAGCTATGGCCAGGCAAATATATTATTGCCTAAGGGTACGCATCTAGAAATCTCTGATGCTTTATATTCACCCAACTCTAAGAAAAGCCTATTGAGTTTTAAAGATATTCGAATGAATGGCTTCCATATCGAAACAAAGGGCGAAGGAAATAAAGAGTTCCTTCTAATATTTAAGATTTCCCAAGGCCATAAGAAAATCCTAGAGACTATACCTGCTGTTTCCACAATACGAGGAAAAGGAGTAGGAGGGGCATTTATCACCAATGATAACCCATCAGGAGAGAGTTTAACAGTTTGAAGCCGATATTCCTTAATTCTCCCGGACCTCTTCTTCTAATCCCTCGCAAACTTCTTTGGTGATATCATGAACCTCCGAGTACTCAGGCACAGGCGCAGGCACAACCTTCCGATCACTTAATTTTACAGTTATTACACCCTCACGACGCCTCTTTCCTTCACCCATCTTTAACCCAGCTCAGTCCTTCTCTTGCTTTATCTTTAACCCAGCCCCGTCCTTCTTTAACTCAGCCTCTTGCTTCCTTAACTCAGCCTCCCGCTTCCTTAACTCAGCCTCTTCCTTCTTCTTCGCAATATCCTCCTTCTTCTTCGCATTTTCCTCCTTCCTCTTAGCAGCGACCTTCTTTTTTTTTAGCAGCAGCGACTTCCTTGGCCGCCTTCTCAACAGCGATATCCTTGGGATCCTTCTTGATAATCCGAGATTGATTTTGTGTCCTTTTCGCGGGTACTGATTCTGGTTTTTTAGCAGGAGAAACACTAACGAAATCAACATCAGAAATCCCGACTGCTACATTACACAAGCTCTTTTTGGCATCAGAATCCAACTTCTTTTTCGCCTCCGCATCCTCTTGCGCTTTCAATTTTGCCCTCATATCTTTCCCATCGGCCTTTGTAACCTCATACAGCAATGGATTTTTCACCACCAAATTTTCCGGGGTCTTAAATATATTTGGATTACCAACAGACATTTGCGGTGTATAAGTTACCGCCGCTGGACTATTAACGGACTTTTGCTGTGGTACCTCCTGAGGTTTTGGGCTGGGGACAAAGTTCTGTGAACTTTCTCCCAAAAATTGGAGACGCTCATNATCTCTGACTGAATCTTGCAGAGCAGCTCTGACTGCATCTTGCACAGCATCTCTGACTGCATCTTTCACAGCATGACACATGTTATCTATTTTGGAATCGTAGATGGTAAACCGCGACAGAAATTCTTGTACCATATCATCATGGCCATCAACCCTACGAGATATATTCTCCACACAAGTGCGTATGTGCGTCAGAGCAGCATCGGACAAAGATGATTGCTGCTTCTTCTCTTTCTCCTTCTCTACATCACCAATTTCATCCTCCTTGTCCTTGGTTTTCTCTTCAACCTCCTTGGGTTTCTTCTCTTTCTTCTGCTTCTTCAGTCGTGGCTCAGACAAAGCCACCGGAGCCTTAATCTTCTTCGCATTCTNTCAGACAACGCGACCGGAGCCTTAATCTTCTTCGCATTCTTCTGCACAGGCCGATAATAACCTCTTACAAACGTACCCGCATGTAAGTCTCTTATCAAATTCACAAGCTGTGGGTAATCTTCTTCATCCGGCCACTGAGGAAACATATCTTCTACAGCCTCCTTGCTAACCAAATGCTTCACACGCACCTACAAAAGTAACTCATAACTCAGCCATCGAATAATCAGAAGTAAATAATAGGGTAACCCATCAAACATTGATAACATACTCATAACTCAGCCATGAAATATTCATAACTCAGGTATTAAATATTCATAACTCAGCAATCAAATAAATAAAGAATAACTTAGCCATCAACCACTCATAACTCAGCCGTCAATTAAAGATTAACTCAGTCTGAAAACTTACATGACCATGCTCTTCAATCTCCGCATCAAGGACAGCATCAAAACGTGCACGGGTCCGCGTTCCAGCCCATCGAAGAAGCGGAACTACTTCATCTGCTTCTTCATCGATTCTTTTGCCATAATGCTCTCCAATGCATGTGACAGATTCATACGCCCAAGCCAATAACGCGTAATTCAGGCCGTTTAGCACGTATGTCCTGTCTGTTGGTTGCAATAACTTAACTTCATGGATAAGATTTTCAAATCCAGCGCGACATCATGGCTTCATCATTGAATACTCTTTTTCAGTTTCAAAAAGTATCCTAGAATTATGATGCCGAGCAAAAAGTCCCATCGCTTGAAGAACTAAAAGCCCGAACCATTTTTTCTTTTCTTCACTCCAGGGCCACAGACCGCTACTGCTGCCAACAATTCATCAAGCTTGGGTCCACTCCCATGCGGCACCTTCAGCTCCTCCCAGAATGATTTATATTTGCCTTCTTCAGGTGAAAAACTTTCCGTTGGAAATGGGTCTGTGTTTAACCCAGTGATCTCATCAAATTCGTGTAAGCTAAATCTGATGGGTTGATCACTAACCACACTCCAAATCTCCTTCTTCTGTACTCTCAGCTGTCTACATAGTAGAAAGTGTACAGTTCTGCCAGATCAAGAGACTTTGCTATCAGCAAGCCTAGCAATTACTTCAATAGGATAGTCCTTCAGAATTTCCCATACACCCACTCATATTTCTGCTTTAACTTTGCTGAACTCTCCCAAAGAGCAACTGTGATTAATTTCTTTGTTCTCTAGATTTGAAGTCCCTTCAGGGTAAAGACTTGGAGGGTAATCAGGTGCCCGAGTATCTTCATGTTCCATCTGATAAAAGAAATAAATAACTCAGCCACAATGGAAATATAACTCAGCCTTAAATATATAACTCAGCCCCCAATAAAAACTTAACTCAGCCTCAAATCATCTATAACTCAGCCGCAATTAAACTGAATAATATATAACTCAGCCGCAATAAAACCCTAACTCATCTCGAATAATATATAGCTTATCCACAATGAAACCCTAACTCAGTCTCCAATAATATATAACTCAGACGCAATAAAACCCTAACTCACTCTCGAATAATATATAACTCCGCCGCAATAAAACTCTAACTCAGTCTCAATTAATATAACTCAGCCGTAATAAATTCTTACCGGAGAAGACATTTATGAGAAGACGAAGACGAA